>JAOTRH010024244.1:0-55461 GCA_034768845.1 Heliamphora exappendiculata | reverse complement strand
ATATATTTAAAATTTTAAAATTCTAAAGTTTTTAATTTAAAAAATACGCATAAATGGATATATTTATATATAATTGATCAATATCAAATATCACGAATTAAGCCAATTAAATAAGTATGATGTGAACAATATCAGTGGTGTTTAGTATTATTCAAATTAGTAACTTATAAATTGTAGTTTGTAGTAAAAGTTGTGAGTATTTGAAAAAAAATTTAGCTTATAGTTAAAAAAAAAAAAAAGTAATTGTAATTTGTAAATAAAAATTTAATTATTTAAAAAAAATTATAATTATAACTAAAATTAGTAACAAAAAATTAAAACCTATAGAGGAAGCTTTGCCAAACATGTACTAATTCATTACTGTTCAATACTCCGCAGTCTCCATTTAATAACATACCATTTTATATGATGCTCCTCACATGTGAGGTGCAGTGCACCCCCATAAACTTGTCGTGTAATTCAAAAAGCATAAAGAATCTAAATGGAATGATGCCCCTTATGATAAGGTATACCTTCACCAGTTGAAAGCTTCACGCCAAGTATTTACTCTAATACCTCTTTTTTAAAATAAAAAAAAAAAAAGTTAAATTATGTAGAAATGTAGATAAACCACAACCCATGTACGACCTCACCAATAAAATGGGTCAATAATGCTAAATTATTTACTGTATTTATGTATATCTATTTGCAAATAAAATTTCGCTTATTATTATTTTTTTGATAATTGGATGTTCGAGATAATTTTTGCACACCTAGATTAATTTTAGAATACTAAAATTAATAATAAAATAAATCTCGAATAGCCCTAGAAAAAAATTTAAACTAATGACATTTGGAGAACAAATCCAAACCAAATTTGCTTTAGGCGGTTTTGAATTAAAGGAATTAATGAACCTGATTTGCATTAGGACAGGTTTGTGATAATTTTTGGCCATGTGACTTATTTTTTTGTTTCTCGTTTTTGTTTTTTTTTTTATGTTTTAGTAAAAAAAATAATTTTCTGGTTGGTTTCAAACTTTTTGACCAAAATTCTAAAAACTCACTAAACTTGGAAATAAATGAAATAAAAAATTGATTTATTAGCCAATTTTTGTTATTTGTTCTTTTACTTTTGGATCAGATTTTTTTAAAAAAATTTGGTTCATAAGAGAGAATTTTGAAAAAATAATTTTTTTATATCAAATTATAAGATGATTGATTACCTCAACAATTAAAAGCAATACAATTAAGAGTTCAGCATTATGATGTATTAACTAACAGAAGCAATAATTCAACTGTCACAGGTGACAGCCCTATATATATATATATATATAAACTTTTAATTACTGCATATATTAATGTATAATAATAATGAGTTAATACTTAGCAGATAATATTCATCAATAATTGTTATACCAAGCATACAGAGTTACAGACCACAAGAAGGAAACTGTCTTTCTTGGATCGATTTGGGTGTTAATCTCCATTGTAAGTTCCTCTCTACCTTAATGAAAATCTCAATTCAAAAAAAAAAAAAACAACAACCAAGAAACACATGAAAAAGACCATTAAACTTTGATTACCAAACAAGTTTTGACAACTACTTTGTAGATAATAACTGAGAGAGAGAGAGAGAGAGAGAGAGAGAGAGAGAGAGAGAGAGAATTGTAAGCTTAGATCAAGAAAGTAGAAAGAGAAAGGTGTGTATATAATTTTAATTTAAGATAAGCAAATTATTTTTATAAATTTTTATAAAAATATATATTAAATTTTAAAAAAAATTTAAAAGAATAAAACTATATAATCTTAAAATATTTTAAACAATTCTTTCTATTATAATGACATTGAAACATTTTCAACAATTTCTATTATAATAGTGAGATTTTTCAAAATGTAAGGAAGGCTGAGGTTGCTTAAATCCGTCTATGTATATATGTAGGAAAATAAATAAATATGTGACCTGGTGAGAAACTTGAGATTGGTTGTGAGTTCCTCTTCTTCCCCAGTCACCAACGACCAAAACGGTGAGCGACCCATCGGGCTTCGCCGGGTGTTGGAACCTCGGAAGATCAGCGACGACAACGCCCAAACACACCCCAACAACGACTGTGAGTTTTAGAGAGAGAAACATGTCTTCTGCTCCGAAACAGAACAGAGCAGCCACGGACTTTGGAACACAAAGTCAAGTTGGGGAGGATGGGAACTTTATGCTACTAATCCCCTATTTCACGTCTTATTTTATTGTTCACGCAATGTTTTTATTTGATAATATAATAAATATCATTTCACAGTTAAATAATAATTTTCTATTTTTGTTCAGTAATTAAAAGATTAAAATAACTCATTTACCGCACATTAAAAAAATTTATTTGATAGAATTAGAATGTGAAATTTTTTTATTTGTGTCATTACATAAAGAAATTAATGGTGAAATATAAGGACAGCAGTTTTTTCGTTCCTGTCTAGTTCTCACATTGCTTGCTCAGTTTTATGCCATTTTTTTTTCCATTACTAGTTAAAAATAATTAGAAAATAGTATTTATTTTTTTCATCCCATTTTCTCATATCCTGCCCCGATTAAATTAATTAAATATATTTTATATATAAATGTCTATATAAATTTTATTTTTTTAATAATATAATAAAATTAAAATACAAAAATATTTTACTTAACTTTTATTTTGTACTCCTATTTTTTATTTTTTATTTTTATATCTTTTTTGTTCAAATTAGTAATCAATATTATTATTTAAATAGCTCATCATGTAATTTATCAGTATTAATCTTTTTCAAAGTTAAAGAAATATTTTGTTATCGCTCAATCCTAGCCTTGCCATATTACTTTAATTTTTTTTTCTACTCCTACCCTGATAATAAAAAATAAAATAAAAATCATATTCCAACCCGCACTCGGTCCTGTCTGGCTCAGCTCAAAAAAATTATTAAGTACTCTCGAAGTATTATGTAACATCTATACTATAAGAGACAATAATCTTGATGTAACATGCGTTTTACATAAAATTTACTTCTCTCTCTTCTCTTTGACTAACTAGAGCACTCTTGTCTCTATTTCTCTCTTTCTCTCTTTCTTAAAAATTTAATTTTTTTATCTTCGTTTTAAATCTAATTTTTTCTCTTTTTATTTAAAATTCAACATTTTTTTATTGTTTATAAAAAAATTATTTTTAATGTATATGCATATATGATGTCCGAAAAAATAGTTAATTTTGTAGATTTTTAAAATTTACGTAGATTATTTTTTTTATTTTTAATTTAAATTAAGAGTGAGCAATAAAAATATTAAAATCTCTACCTTAATAATTAAATATATTATTTATTATTTAAAATTTATTTTATAATTAAATTATATTTAAAGTACCTTTAGATATAAGTAATTTTTTGTCGCTTATGTGGTACTATCAATGAATAAAAAATATTAATACATATTAAATGGATCATTCTTGTATCTAACTCATTATTATACTATTTAATTTTTTTATTATATAATTAAATATAAGCAACATATAAATAATTTTACATACTATTTGAGAATACCGAATAATTACTGTCCAACCCATTACCATCCTCAAGTGAAAAATTAAGTTTTTTCCGTACACACATCAGATTGACAACAACCATAAATGGTAGGAAGCGGACAATGCGCTTAGTTGTACGGATATTCCGGCCAACTGTTTAATAAAAAGGTAAATGGGCATAAAAGCTCCACCAACAGTGCGTCCCCCGGTAGAAATTTTTTTACATAGAAATACGACTTCTTTGATGATATTGATTAGAATAAATAAAATAGGAAAAATATCTAATATAGTAGATTTTACATATATAATTTTTTTTATGTTAAGTGATTATGAATAATATTATTCATACTTCTGGTAAAAAACTTAATTAATGTTTAATAAAAATAAAATAAAAAATAAAATAAATTATGCTATATTTATTTTGAGAAATTAGATATCACAACATAATTAAAAAATATTAAAACTCACCAAAACGCGTTTTGTCTTAATGAATAAATAGTTGCCTATTTATATTATGGAACTTAAACTAATTGTTTGGTAATTTTGAACTATTTTTAAAATAATTAATAGCAAGCTCTCTAGGTATTAAAGTTTTGGACTTTTTTCTTTATTTAAGTGCTAATAATTCAATTTTTATCCTATTATTATTTTACTCTAATCAAAATTTTAACTTTATATATTTTGGTATAAAAAATATGTACTATTTTTTATATTACTTATTTGTGATATCCTATCCAATTTCATTCGGAATAATAAACAATGTGTTATCTTACCCATAAAAAATATATTTTAGAGTTTAATACAAATAATACATGTTAATTCAAGGATTTTTTAATTAGATTTTGATAATTTTAATAATTTATTTTTTAAATTAAATTGATTTAAAATGATTATATTTAATTATTTTTAAAAAATAAGTATTGACACTATGTGATAAATGAGTCGGCACCTTATACTATTTGTGCTGATACTTTGCGACACTTTGCATTAAATGGGTTAACACTCAATGTTCTTGTGAGAACGTTTCGTGTCGACACCAATTGATAACTAAGTAGGCACCTTAAGGCAAAACACGCTTAAAATCCTTAAGTGTGTCGATACAAATAAAATTTAGGATCAACACCTTAACTACTTTGCTTAAGAAATTTCAGGAACTCAGAATGGGTCGACACCAAATGTTTTTGGGTCGATACATTCAGTATTGGACCAAGATTCATTTTGAGTTGACACAAATGATTCTTCGAGTTCCAAACTTCAAGTTTTATGGGTCGACCCCAAATTTACATGAGTCAACACCAAAACACCATTTGAGAAACAAAATGAGTCGGCATCAAAGAGAAATGAGACGACACCAGAGCTACAAGCCATTTCCTGATTCTATGTAAAAAATGGTCGACACCAAATCTTTTTGAGTCGACACAAATGTTCCTTTCGAAAACAAGAGTTTTAGGTTAACACTAAATAAAGATGAGTCGACACCAAAACAACCGAGACTGTATGAGATTTTCTAAGTCGACACCAAATGAAGATGAGCTGACTGTAAAAATCCCGAAGGTGACTGTAACTTTATGAGTCGATACCACAACGATTTTGAGTCGACATCAAAGTTTTAGTAGCTATCTTAACAAATTGGGTCGACACCAAAAAGATATGAATCGACACCAAAGTTTCACCTGAAAATCTGAAGAAGTGCATGAGGTCGACACCAAATGATTCATGAGTCGACACCACTGTGTGGATGAGGTAAATGTAGAAATTGGGTTGACACCAACGAAGAACTGAGTGGACATAACCACTTGAAGAACCAAGATTTTTGTGTCGACACAAAATGGCTTTGAGTCGACACCTGCGATCAATTTCAAATCTCGCGCTGGTTCCAACAGTTGAATTTTAGACCATTAATTGCGTTCACCAACCCACCAACGGTCATTTACTTCAGATGGCTTGCCCGAGAGTAAATTGTCAGAGCTTCAAATCTCTAGACACTGTTCTATTGCTTGAACAAAAGCTCAAAATCTTCAAAAAAGCATATATTGCTCATTTACTCCTTCAGCCTATTCTCACTCTTTCTTGTTCAATTATTTTCAATAATTAGTAAAGAGAGTGAGCTAGTGAATCTTTTATTCTTTCATTTATTGTAATAGAGGGTGAGTTACCATTAATCTTTTAAGAGAGTGAGTAATCATCTTTAAAAAAGAGCTAAGAGATATTAGAAAAAATAGAAAATTATTTTGTAGAATCTTCTTGATGCTATAAAAAGTTTTTGAATGCGCATATGAAGCATTCGATTCTAGTAGAAATTTTCAAGGGTTGTCTTGGGGAAGTGAATGTAAGTTTGGAAAAAACCGAACCACTATAGCTCTTGGTGTCTGGTTTAATTTCTTTTTTCCTAACCTCTTTAATTTTTTACTGTCATTTTTATTGCTATACTTGTTTGTGAAATTAGAAGGTTTTAAAAATATTTTTAAAATTATTATTATTGTTTTTAAAATTCAATTCATTCCTTCTTGAGTTTTCTGAACTAACAATTGGTATCGGAGTTTGGGTTTTTATTTTTTTACTTAATTGTCTAAGAGTTTTAATGACAACCACTAGTATTGAACATGTTCAGTCTAAAGGTCAGTCCACCAACAGAATCTTTTATTCAATGAAATAAATTATAATTATTAGAAGGCTATAATTGGCATCTATATTCAAGCCATAGACTTTGAGCTTTGGAGGGTTATTATAAATGAACCCAAAAGACCTACCAAGACTGCTGAAGAGGCAGTTGTCCCTAAACTTGATAGTGAATAGGTAGAGACTAATATTAGAGAGTTACAAAAAAATATTAAGATTATAAATTTTCTATATTGCTTTTTTGACTAAAATGAATTCAATAAGATATCTACCTGTGACATTCCCAATAAGATTTAGGATAGACTTGAGGTTACCCATGAGAGAACTAACCAAATCAAGAAATCTAAAATAAGCCTATTTGTTCATAGTTCTGAATTATTTAAAATGAAACATGATGAAATAATTTCTGAAATGTTCACTAGATTCACTGATATTATTAATTGATTAAAATTTCTTGGCAAAGTTTACTCTAATGCAGAGATAGTGAAAAAGATTCTAAGCTGCATGTCTAAGAGTTGAAAAGTTAAAATTACTGCCATTCAAGAAGCAAAGGATCTCACTACTTTTAGCTTGAAGGAGTTTCTTAATTCACTCATGACTCATGAAATGAATATAAAGATGGATGATAAATATGATAGCAAAAAGAAGAAAGCAATAGTTTTCAAATCTTTCATTATTGACGACGAATCTGATGAAATGAAAATGTGATATCTCGAAAAAAATATAATTAACTAAATTAAATAAATAATAATAATTATTATTATAGTAATGTCATTAATTAGTTGTCGATTACTACAGTTACAATTAATTATAGTAACGGTATTAATTATAGTCATTAATAAAAATGTATATATATTTGTATATATACATATATGAATAATAAAAATAATAATAACATTTAATTGTAATATAAATATAAATAAATATAAAATTTATTAAGGGTATTATTAATAATATTTATTTAATTATAATATAAATACAAAATTTATTATAATTAAAATCACGTAACCGTTCGCTTTAATTACCGATAATCTGAGCCTTCACTTCAGTAGGTATATAAATGTGTTATATTAGGGCTAGTTGTGGGAGGCTTCAATCAGTAAGCGCATATATATATATATATATATATATATATATATAGTAATGCTATAAATTTTAAAATAAAATTTAAAAAATTACTCAAAAAATAATTTAAATAGTTAAAATTTATATTTAATAGAATATAAAATATATTTTAATAAATTTTAACCATTTAAAAAATTTTTTAAGTAATTTTTTGAATTTTAATTTTAGGTTCATGGCATTAGCATTATTGATATATAAGTTGGAGTTAGGAGAAATAAGAAATAAGAAAAGAAAGAAAAGGTGGGAAGAGAGAAAGCAGCAGGCCCTGCACCCCCTCGCCACCCCCACACCGGCGACCACCTCCTGCGACGTCGCCGTTGCCACCGCTGCCGCCATCCACTCCAACAACCAACACCGGCGACGCCAACACCGCCGCCACCTCCTTCCGATGACGAAAACCGACCACCGCTTGACGCACCTACTCTCTATCTCTCTTTCTCTCCTTCTCAGACCTCTCTCTGTTTATACAAATATATGTATATATCTATCCCCTCTCCCTCTCCCTGTGAGCCTGGCTCTGGCAACACCAGCAGCCGTCGGCGTCTTCTTCTCTCTCTTTCGATCTCTCTCTCCTTGTGTGTGTCTCTCTCTCTATATGTGTGTGTATTTATATGTAGCTTCTTCTCCCTCTCACGGCTTCACCACCACTGTGCCGACCCCACCACCGAACATGCAACGGCCACCACCACCTTCGCCCATGGCCTATGCACGGGCGTTGTATGCATGTTCTGTGATTAAAAACCGAGTGTGTATGATTAATGCAGCGCGTGCGTTGATTGAAAGGCTATGTGTGTGTATGTTTTGGGCTGCTGTGTATGTTTTATTTGTGTTCCTCTTGTTTGGGATTTTGATTTGTTTTATAATTTTTTTAACTATTTGTTGCTTGCAAGATTTAATTTAAATCGTTCAAAGTTATAAGCTAAAATGATTATAAAGATGATAAAAGAAATTTTATAAACTTAAGATAATATTCTTTTTATAAAATAAGAATTTTAAAAAAGATTAATAAATTAAAAGAATTTTAGATCTTCTCTTTTAATAGAACAAATTAAGAAATAAAGGTTTTCTTATATCAAAATTTTCGAAATTAACATTCTAAAGTAACTTAATCCCAATTTAAGAAATTTCCAAATGAGTAACTCAAGATTTTATTTGATTTAAAATCATGCTTTTACACAAGCTTCAATTAGATTTAAAATCTTATTAACATTTTTTTATGAGTTCTTTTAGTTAAATTAAACCAAGTTTTTAACTAAAATGAATGTTTACAAAAAATTGATTTTCTTCATTAAAGTGGACAGTAAAATAATTTAAAAGTATCGCACTTAGTATTTTTACATGTTATAATTCTTTTATTATGAAGAAATAATAAGAGTTTTAAGGAAATTAAATAAATAAAAAAATGTTGCTTCAAGAATTACCCTAGCATAGGCAATGTAAGACCCGGTTTCGTTTTATTTTCAAAATGTTGTCTTACTTCTTGTTTAGGTTTTTATCAAGTGATGTCCGCTCGAGCGGTTCTCTGTCCGCTCGAGCAGGCCTGTGGCAGAGAGTTTGGTCGGTGGAAAATCGCTCGAGCGGATCCTTGTGCGCTCAAGTAGACAAATGCGCGCGAGATTTTTATAAAGCAGCTCATGCCTTGATTTTTTAACCAAAACTTCATTTGCAAGTTTCTTCCTCCCTCACCCAAAGAACTCTAAAAAATCTCTACTTTCTCTCTAAGTTTAGGCTTGGTTCGGGTTCAGATCTTGGTGTTCGGGTAGTCAATCCTTGATCTTCTCATTGTGGGCTTCGCGTTCATTCGAGTGGATTTGCGTTTTGGTGATTTTGATTTCTCGTCGGAGTTCAAAGTTTTGAGTATTAACTCATCGATGTACGATTCTAGACTATCTTAACTTAAATGCGTGCTATGTGGAGTTTTATATTTTTCTACCGTTTAAAAATGCATTAAATGTCAAATTTTGGAATTAAGCCATGTTTAGGTGGCTAATAAGCATGTTGAACGCTTTTATGAATTATTTTGACTTTGGTGGACGTATGTGTTCTTGCTGTTTTCGAAAAGATGAATTTTAAAAATTGAAAAGATTTATGTGTATGTTTGCAAAAACTTAATCTTTGAGGTTTGGAACTAACTCTTGGGGTTGAGCCTTGTTTTAACATTGATTGGTCTTTGTGGTTAGATGGATGAGGTTGATATATGTTTTGATGTTTATACATGATCATGTGCATGCAAACTCGATCGATTCATGCATAATGAGAGGTGATTATTCGTTCAGCGATGAAAGCCCGTACAGATTTACATAATGAGGGGTAGATTGAGGTCCTATGGTAAAAGTCTGTGAAGATACATATGTTACATGTGTTGCATGTGGTTATTACAAACTCTTGTTTGAGGCTCGTAGAGTCAGAATATTATTATTTTATTTGTGACAACATGTTCTGTTTTTATTTTATGTTAGTTTGTTTCATATTGAGCCTTGACTCATTGTGTTGGATTTGAAAACCTTTTTTAGGTACACCTGATCACCTGAGATGATTTAATGAAGCCGGAGGTAGCGAAAGACCTTTACGTAGTTTTTCCTTTTTGTTTGAACTATGTTTTGGTTTGTATAACGTTTTGAGAGCAAAAAAACTTGTACTGTAAGCCTTATGGCATTTATTTTAATGTACACAAGTTGTATGATCCATGAGAGGAACCTTGGGTTCGTTGTTGTTATCTGTTTCCTCATGTTTAGATGTTTGCCTAAAGGTTTCGACGTTTTATTAGATTCTTTTCGAATCAAAAGAATGATTTCGTTATTACATAAACGTTTTTATTCCAAATATTTTGTTAGTTCGAACCCTAGTTCAAAAATGAGATTTTTAGTATGTTTTTGAGACTTGAAAAGATTTTTTGATTTTTGGCTTCAAAATCTCTCGGGTGTGTCTCACCACTCAAGCGGTAGAGGATCCGTTCGAGCGAACAACCATTGTGTGAAAATGTTAAATTTTGTTTCAAATGGAGGTTTTTGGTTGGGAAAGTTAGGGGTTACTCTTTTTGGCTTAAAATGAAATATTTTGTTAATTGTTTTACAAATAAAATCTTATTTTTGTTTTGATTTTCGTGGAGTTTTATCGTTAGAAATTAGGGCGTTACAACTTAGTATCAGAGTTCTGGGTTCGAATACCTAAGAGTTGTGGGAAGAGGTTGTAGCACCCTGTGAGGATGGTTGCGTGTACTTGATTGCATGTGTTTAGATGTTTTGATAACATGCGTATGATAATATGTTGAGTATGTGAATTTCG
Source organism: Heliamphora exappendiculata (assembly GCA_034768845.1). Taxonomy (NCBI): domain Eukaryota; kingdom Viridiplantae; phylum Streptophyta; class Magnoliopsida; order Ericales; family Sarraceniaceae; genus Heliamphora; species Heliamphora exappendiculata. The sequence continues at coordinate 44,917 of JAOTRH010024244.1, read as the reverse complement.
TGTATACGTGAGCATGGGAGATGAACCTTAGGATTGATTGGTCTTGCCTTTGAGGTTCTGAATTAACAAACTTAGAAACCAAGTTAGAAATGTGTTTGGTCGACGTATTTTCTGGCAAGAAATCTAAGTAGGTTACCCAAATTGATGCATCACTCTTGTCGGTTCTCCTCGGTATGTGAAATGTGTTTACATGATCGTTTATGGCTAAGTGTTAGCATGGTTATGTAATCGATGTTTATAATAGCATGATGAGTTGAATCGTATGTTGATATGTTATATATATTTTTCATATAGAAGTTATGTATGCGAGGAGAGAACGAGGCCGTGGTCGAGGCCGTAGCCGTGATTTAGGCTAAGGGATGTGCTAATCCCTGATGTTGAGGATGTAAATGCTCCTTAAGAATCGATAAATGGGGTAGAGTTACTGTGTGAGATGGTAGGCTACATCCGTCAGCTAGCTGAGGCTGCCAAGAGGAGAGAGAGAGTACTCGAGCGGAGGGTAATTGTTGTGATGCGAGAGTTTTGGCATATTGACTTCCTACCTTCGTTGGGGATCCCAATCCCATGGTAGCTACAAAATGGTTGGAACTTGTAACGTAAATTCTAGATATACTACAAATAGTTGAAGAAGAATTGGGGGTTACTTTTGCCGCATTCTAGCTGAGAGGTGACACCTACGAGTGGTGGAAATATGCCAAGAATACCGTGAAGGGCACGTAGGCAGCTTTTACGAGGGTATTTTTGGAGAAATATTTTTCTACTTCCTCAAGAGATATATGCAGGGAAGAGTTTTATTCTCTCACTTAGGGGACGATGAGTATTGTACAGTACGAAGCCAGATTTACCAGTTTATCCTGCTGTGCACCAGAATTGGTGGCTACTAACGAGCTATGTTCGAGAAAGTTTGAGAGGGGTTTGAGGCCTGCGATCAGAGAGCGAGTGGCGGGATTAAGGCTGTGTGTTTTTACAGAGTTGGTAGAGTCGGCAACTGTGATTGAGAACACTTTAAATGAAACTCGTAGATCCATGGAGGTTAGGGCGCCATAGGGTGGAGCAAAGGCACAGTTAGGCGGACTCTCCAACAAGAGGCAGAGGTCCTTTGGTCCTAGTTCTCATCCATCTGGGTCACGGCGACAGTTCTCAGCACCTACACCTTCAGTGGTTTCATCTGGGAGGCTAGAGCAGAGGGAGTTCATTTGCTTCCGGTATAGACAGCCAGGGAATCGTGCGACAGATTGCTCAGTTGAGGCAGTTCTAAGGTCCAGTATCGGTTCAGTCGTAGGAGAGGGAACCACCAGTTTGCTATGGGTGTGGCTAGCCTGGGCACATTCGTAAGAACTGTCCTCAGGGAGGCAGTGTACGGAGCACGATAGGTGCACCTGTTGTTCAGCCCGCACAGGGTTGCAGACTTACCGGCAGCATCAGCCAGCAGTGCAGCCTTCTAGGGTGACAGACGGGGGTACCTCAGCCCAGTCAGTACGACAGCAAACAGTCCCAGGTTATGGTGGACAGACTAGAGCACCACAGTACTGAGTGTATACCCTTGCAGATCCCAACTCCTTTAAGGCACAAGTTGTGCCTGATGATGCAGCTACTACCTCAGAGATTAGAGGTACTCTCTTAGTGTACAGATCATGGGCCAGTGTTCTTATCGATACAGGAGCATCACATTCTTTTATTCTATTTACTTTTGCATCTTCTTTAGGGTTAGAGATAGACTCGTTGGGCAATACGTTGTGTATAGAGACCCCGATCGGTGGGAACGTGGTACTAGGGAACGTTTGTAGGTCTTGTGAGTTAGAGGTCGCAGGCCACTGTTTAAAGTTTGATTTTATCATTCTTGACATGACCCTATTTGTCGTCATCCTTGGAATTGATTGGCTGACCACCTATCGTGCCTATATCGATTGCGATTGACAGAGAGTATCGATTCGTACGCCGAAAGGTGATTGTTTTTGTTTTGTGGGCGATCGGGACAAGGGTTTAGTGTCCATGCCCGGTGTAATGCAAAATTTAGGAAACCTGGGTTTCCTCTTTTCTGCTCTTGTGTTAGATGAAGCAGTTAGGGTTCGAGGAGAGTTTTCCCCTATGATTTGTGATTATCTAGATGTCTTTTTAGACAATCTATTTGAGTTACCACTGAGTCATGAGATAGAGTTTTCTATTGATCTTGTTCCGGAAACTGTTCCTATTTTAATGTCATCTTATCGTTTTGCACCGGCTGAGTTCAGCTTCAGGAATTACTTAATAAGGGGTTTGTATGTCCGAGTACATCACCATGGGGAGCCCCTGCTTGGTTTGCTAAAAAGAAGGACAGATCCTTGAGGTTTTGTATTGACTACTGGAACTTGAATCAAGTAATGATGAAAAATAAATATCCTATGCCGAGGATTGATGATTTGTTTAATCAACTAAAGGGTTTAAGTTATTTTTTGAAGATTGATTTGAGGTCAAGGTATTACCAGTTAAGAATCAAGGATGTGGACATAGCGAAGACCGCCTTCCGGACTCATTATGGTCACTATGAGTTTTTGGTTATACCGTTCGATCTGACGAACACTCCTGCGACGTTCATGGACTTGATGAGTTGCATATTCCACCCGTATTTGGATAGTTTTGTGGTTGTGTTTGTAGATGATATTCTTATCTACTTACCTTCGAGAGAGACATGAAGAGCATCTCTATATTGCTTTACAGCTTTTGAGGGAGCACCGATTATATGTGAAATATAAGAAGTGTGAATTTTGGATGTCCAAGGTGAAGTTTCATGGACACGTGGTGTTGGGCGATGGAGTGCTTGTAGATTCTTCAAAAATTGATGCAGTGATGGATTGGGAACAACTGAAGAATGTATTTGAGATCCGTAATTTTCTGGGTTTGGCTAGCTATTACCGACGGTTTGTGAAAGATTTTTTTAGATTTGCCGCGCCAATAACTCGCTTTACATGGAAAAGGGTCAAGTTCACATGGAGTGAGGCTTGTGAGACAGAATTTTAGAAATTGAAGAAGAGGTTGACGACTGCACCAGTGTTAGTTATTCCATAATGAGACTTGGGTTACACAGTCTATTGTGATGCTTTACATGATGGTTTAGGTTGTGCCCTAATGCAGAAGGGTAAATTTGTAACACATGGATCTTGGCAGTTAAAGACTCATGAACAGAATTATTCGACACACGATTTGGAGTTAGCAGTCGTGGTTTTTGCCTTGAAGACTTGGCGGTATTTTCTTTATGGTAAGCATTTTGAGGTTTTCTCCAATCAGAAGAGTTTAAAATATTTATTTTCTCAGAAGGATTTAAATCTACGCCAGCGATAGTGGATGAAGTTCTTGAAAGACTATAATTTTGATCTGTAGTATCATCCTAGGAAAGCTAATGTTGTGGCCGATGTTCTTAGGAGGAGACCTCATGGTGTGCTAGCTTCTGTTACAATGCGAGAGTGGGACATGCTTAGGGAGATCAGCGAGTTTGATTTGCGTCTCGAAGAGACGGAGATGGGTGTGACGTTGTTCTCAATGGTTTCACAGCTTACATTGGTTACCCGTGTTCTGGAGGCCCAGCAGACGGATCAAGAAGCTCAGATGCTATGAGATCGTGTTGTCAGCGGGAAAGACACTACAGGATGGATTGTGAGTCCGAATCAGAGTTTACAGTTTGCTGGGAGAGTATTTGTGCCAGAATCGTACTGGAGCGATGTGTTACATGATTTTCACCATTCTCATCTTGCACTACACTCGGGGGCACCAAGATGTATCATGATATGTGCTGTCAGGTTTGGTGGAAAGGAATGAAGAGGGATGTGGTTCCGTTTGTCGCTCGATGCCTCACCTATCAGCAAGTGAAGGCAAAACATCAGAGGACATCAGGATTGCTTCATCTGTTATCTGTATTGCAGTGAAAGTGGGAGAATATCACGATGAATTTTGTATCGGGACTTCCTAGATCGCCTAAAGGACACGACACTGTCAGGGTTGTGGTTGACAAACTGACGAAGTCTGCACATTTTCTTCCTATTCGGGTGAAGGACTCCGTGGACAAGTTGAGTGGACTATACGTCAGTGAGATTGTTCGGTTACATAGGGTTGCCCGTATCTATTGTTTCAGACCGAGACCCACACTTTACCTCGTGCTTTTAGCAGAGTCTATAGGTAGTATTGGGGATAAATATGTGGTTTAGTACTGCTTTTCATCCTCATACGGACGGTTAGTCTGAGCGTACTATACAAATCTTGAAGGATATGTTAACAGCTTGTGTGCTTGATTTTTGAGATTCTTGGAAAGATCACCCACCGTTGGCAGAGTTTGCATATAACAACAATTATTAGTCCAGTATTGGGATAGCGCCTTTTGAGACTTTGTATGGTAAGCCATGTAGATCTCTGGTATTTTAGACCAACATAGGAGAGGCAGCAGTTTTGGGACTAGACTTGGTGCGGAAAACGACGGAGAAGATCTTGACGATTCACCAACATTTGATGATAGCCCAGAGTCGTTAGAAGAACTACGCTGATCGGAGAAGAAGGCCTTTAGAATTTGAGGTGGGGGATCACGTATTTCTGAAAGTCTTGTCACGCCAAGGTATGATGAGGTTTAGTTGCAGCGGAAAGCTATCACCGTGTTTTATTGGGCCATTCGAGATCCTTGAGAGGATTGGGGAGGTGGCATACCGTCTAGCCTTGCCTCCTCAGTTGGCATATGTGCACAACGTATTTCATATTTCCATGCTTCAAAAATACGAACCTGACCCGTCACATGTATTGGATTGGGCTAAGTTACGAGTGGATGGGATGTTACCTATAAGGAGTGACCCGTAAAGATCGTGGACACGAATGAACAAGTGTTGAGAGGGAGAACCATTGCTTATGTTAGGTTCTGTGGCTTTATCACGGAGTCGAGGAAGTGACGTGGGAGCTTGAGTTTGAAGTTCGTGCTTAATATCTGGAGTTTTTGCTTTGTGACTTGGTAGCGAATGTCAGGGGCAAAATTCCTTTTAAGGGGGAGAGTTGTGAGATCCGATTTTGTTCTATTTTCAGAAGGCTTGGTTCTACTTCTTTTTTAGGTTTTTACCTAGTGATGGCTGCTCAAGCGGTTCTCTGTCCGCTCAAGTGAGCCTGTGGCAGAGAGTTGGGTCGGTGAGGGATCGTTCGAGCGGATCCCTGTGTGATCGAGTGGACAGATGCACATGAGATTTTTATAAAGTAGCCCATGCCTTGATTTTTGAACTAAAACTTCATTTGCAAGTTTCTTTCTCTCTCTCTCTCTCTCTCTCCACAAAGAACTCTAAAAATTCTCTACCTTCTCTCTAACTTTGGGCTTGGTTTGGGTTTGGATCTTGGTGTTCGGGTAGTCGATCCTTAATCTACTCACCGTGGGCTTTGCGTTCATCCGAGTGAATTTGCGTTTTGGCAATTTTGATTTCTCGTTAGAGTTTAAAGCTTTGAGTTTTAACTCACAGAGGTAGGATCCTAAACTATCTTGACTTAAAGGGGTGCTATATGAAGTTTTATATTTTTCTACCCTTTAAAAATGCATTAAATGTCAAATTTTAGGATTAAGCCGTGTTTGGGCAGCTAATAAGCATGTTGAACGGTTTTATAAATTATTACGACTTTGGTGAACGTATGTGTTCTTGTTTTAAAAAAGAAGAGCTTTGAAAATCAAAAGGAATTATGTGTATGTTTGCGAAAACTTAATCTTGAAGGTTTGGAGCTAGCCCTTGGGGTTGAGCCTTATTTTAACATTAGTTGGTCTCCGTGCATAATGACGTTGATATATGTTTTGATGTTTGTACATGATCATGTGCGTGCAAACTCGATCGATTCATGCATAATGAGGGGTGATTATTCGTCCTACGGTGAAAGGCAGTGAAGATTCATGCACAATGAGGGGTGATTATTCGTTCTGAGGGGCGATTATTCGTCCTACGGTGAAAGTCCGTAAAGATTCATGCATAAAGAGGGGTGATTATTCGTTCTGCAGTAAAGGCTTGTGAAGATTTGCATAATGAGATGCAGATTGAGTTCCTACGGTGAAAGCCCGTGAAGATCCATGTGTCGCATGCGGTTATTACAAACTCTTGTTTAAGGCTCGTAGAGTCAAATATTATTATTTTATTTCTGACAATATGTTCTGCTTTTATTTCATATTAGTTTATTTCCTATTGAGCCTCGACTCATTGTGTGGGATTTGAAAACCTTTTTCAGGTACACCTGATCATCTAAGATGATTTTACGAAGCCGGAGGTGGCGAAAGTCCTTTTCGTAGTTTTTCCTTTTTATTTGAACCATGTTTTGAATTGTATAATATTTTGGGAGTAGAAAACTTGTATTGTAAGCCTTGAGGCGTTTATTTTAATGTACGCATGTTGTATGATCCATGAGAGGTGATTATTCGTTGTTATTATCTGTTTCCTCATGTTTAGATGTTTGCTTATGGGTTTTGACGTTTTATTAGATTCTTTTTTAATCAAAAAAATGATTTCGTTATTACATAAACGTTTTTATTCCAAATATTTTGTTAGTTCGAACCCTAGTTCAAAAATGAGATTTTTGGTATGTTTTTGGGACTTGAAAAGATTTTCTAATTTTTGGTTTGAAAATCTTTTGAGTGTCTCACTGCTCGAGCGGTGGAGGGTTCACTCGAGCGGACAGCCGTTGTGTGAAAATGTTGAATTTTGTTTCAAAGGGAGGTTTTTGGTTGGGAAAGCTTAGGGTTACCTTTTTTTGGCTTAAAATATAATATTTTGTAAATTAGTTTACAAATAAAATTCTGTTTTCGTTTTGATTTTCGTAGAGTTTTATCGTTGGAAATCGGGGCGTTACAGGCACCCGATACACTGTGTGTGTGCATGAAGCTGTGCGTGTGTTTTAGGCTTTGTGTGTGTACATCCTCACTGTATGTGTGTGTGAGAGTTGTTAGGGAGGGTCTCAGTGCGTATTTGTGAATGTTGCTTGATGTACTGTGTATTTGGTTATAAAATTTGCTTTAATTTAAAAGGTTAACAAATCAAGCTTTTATTAAAAAATTAAACCAAGCTTTTAAATTAAACCAAGATTAATAAATTTTAAAATGAGTAAATTAAGATTTTATAAATGTCTTGCTGGGTTAGAATTTATGTCTTACATAGGCTTTAGATTAAAATTTTATTTAAAATAATTTGGTTGAGTTAAATCAAGTTTTTAAATAAAATAAATACTTTTAATATGAAAAAGAATAAAATAAAGATTTTCTTAGTTGACATTTTGAATCAAGTTTTTTTTAACTAAAATAAGTATGAGTCCAAGAGATTTTGTTTTGGAATAAATTTTTCTTATGAGAATTGTATTAAAATATTTTACATGTTTTCCTCGAAGTTTTGGATTAAAATCTTGAAAGCGAGGATAAAATAAAATAGAGTTTAAAAATTTAAACTATAAGATTTTTCTAAAAATTATAAATTGATAAAATTATTAGATTTTTATGCAAAATATTGTATCTTAAAAGTTATAACACTAATATTTTTGCATGTTTTATCATACCTAATCTTTAAACGGACTTTGGATCTAATTATCTTTTATAAGCCACTTATAGGTAAAGTTGTATTTTAGGATAAAATATTTTAAAAATTTATAAAATAAAAATAAATTAATGAACTATGAGACTATTTTTAATATTAGTATTTTTGTGTGTTGTTTCTAGATCAGTAAATCTTGGAAGAAAATAATTGGCTGTCTGTTGATAGGTGAGTTCTTAGATATTTTGGTTTTTTGATTTTGTCTTTAACCTGTTTATGAGATCTCAAAATAAAAACTAAGTTATGAATGTCTACCTATATTTCTATTGGGCTAGTAAGCCTCCGTATACATAGGATTTGCACTTACAATAAATGTATTAATAAAAGTTTAAATGGTCCCAATGCAAGAGACAGTAAAAATACTGGAAGGTCCCCACTCAATGGGATAGGAAAATAATAACAGAAGGTCCTAACTCTGGGGGAACAAGAAAAGAATATCAAAGGTCCATACTCTAAAGGGAAAGAAAACTAACACCAAAGGTCTCTATGCTCTGGGGAGACAGGGAAATAGCACTAAAGGTCCCTACTCAGGGGAACAAGACAACAATACTGGAATATTTTGACTCGGGGGCAGAAAAGCACCGAAGGTTGGATGGAATAAGGATGGAAATTAGTACGATGTTTGGTATAAAGTAAAAAGATTTTAACTATATAAAGTTAAGCCTGAATAATTCATAACAAATTAGAAATCTTGATATCTTTGAATCCACACTAGCGTGGCTAATAGATGTTGACATTTACTTAATGATGCATGACGGAATGAAGAAAGCGATACTCGAGAAAGAAAGAATACTTTGTTTATGTTTTCAGTTTAATTCCTGTGTTTTGCTTTTTTGTATTCAGTACATGGTTCCGTATTTAGCACTTGAAAATTGTTAGGGTTGGCATACTGAAAATCATATTTTTAGTATTTAATTTTATTTTAATAAAATTAAATTTCTATTTTATGAGAATCTTTATGAGCAATGCATGTATATCATTTTTTTAATGGTATGCATGGATGTCCAATATTCTGTACAGTATTTAATATGCTGTGTAGAATACGGCTTGCACACAGAAGATCAGATTTTAGGTTCTTGTAGAATACAAATTTTATGTTAACAGTTTAGATAGAAATGGACATACTATCGGTACGACTATAATACAGAGTTTTTGTAGGTCTGTCTTAATTACGGGAAACAAATAATAGAGTCGTCTATTGTTCCGACTCTCTGTGCTCATACACTTTGTGTATATTGAATAAGATATTTTGAATAATTAATTTTATACTGATTATATAAATTAATTCGCATCCCAAGGTTATTATGAATAGTGCTTATGCTCTTAATTCTAAAAAAATATTAATTTGGATATATTTAGGCCTCGTTTGGTAACGTTTACAGTTTTTTATTTTTTATTTACAAAAAAAAATATATGTTTTTGTTTATTTTTATGAAAATAAATAAATAAAAACATGTTTGGCACATAAATGTTTAGAAAGTGATAGTTTGAGGTTACGGATGAATGCGGGGGTTGGAGGTGGTGGACGGATGTATTATTCGATGATGATAGTAAAAGGTAGTGATGGTGCTTGAAAGTGGTGGTCGAAGGAGATGGTTGGAGCGTGTGGTCAGAGGTGATGGTCGGAGGTGGTGGCAAGAGTTGATGGTCGGAGGAGGTGGCCGGAGGGGCGGCCGAATGCGGTAGTGAAAGGCGGTGGTCGGAGTTGGTGGCCAAATGTAGTAGTTGGAGGTAGTGAAAAAAAAAAGATACAATCAAAACATATTTACCAAACAAGAAAAAACACATTTTTTCTATTTATAAAAATTTTATAAATTTGAAAACTGTTTACAATTTTTGAAAACAAAAATAATTACCAAACATGTTTTTATTTATAGTTTATAATAAATTTTAAAACAAAAACAAAAAATAGAAAACATAAACGTTACCAAACGGGGCCTTAATATTCGTTGTTTTGATTCATTAGAGAATGTAATCTTATATGGGTCTATATTCCCGAGGAGTTAGATAGTATAATTATTTATATAGTAAATATTAATTATTGACGAAATTCACGTCCCGAAAGATCGGGATTGACGACATCCTCTTAAGAAAGCTGATAAGTTTTGACTAGGCCAAACCCTGCAGGTGGATTTGATTATCCGGGGGTCAAATAAGTTAAGCGGAATGGCTTGAAGAATATCAAGATGTCGATTAAATTAAATTGTCAGTAATTAAATTTAACTAGTTGGTATCGAGAATCTCAACGTAGGGAGAAATGATAAGCATTTAATAACATGAACTTAATGCAAGAAGGTCTTGAGATTATGGGTCATAGTGCAATTATAGTTCTTTAGTGATGTGAACAGTATTTTAGTATTTTATGAAAATTACAGAAATTACTGCTAATTTTCTATAATTGCAGATACCTCTATGAGGTTTGTTTAATTGCAAAAATCGTTGATGCGTGCATGTGTTCCATTGAAATTCTTACTTATAATTACTCCACAAGTCCCTGTTGTAGCCTTATAAATATGGGAGTAGGCTAAACCAATTCTATAATTTGTTTTCAAGACTAAAACTGTCCAGGTTCTACTGGTAGAAGTTCTCGATAGTTCGTAGTTTTCACTACGTTTAGGAATCGCATAAGAAAATACAATAGAAAGTCTGACGGGAGCCTCAACTCAGAAATAAAAAACATAGTTGAAGATTTGATCGGTAAAAAGTATTCTTCTAATTTAACTTTGGTTGCACGGGTTTTATTTTTATCGTTCGACATCAAAAGTTTTATCTGAAATCCGTTTTGATATTTGTCCGTCTTGTTAATTTTTTTCGTTAATCATTTGCAAAAATAATGATCCTGACAGTTTTGCCTCCAACAATTGCTATCAAAGCAATTTTATTTTTTTGTTTACGGTTATTGGGGCCGGGTAATTTTAGAACTGTGCTAATTTGATTTTGCAGGCGTTCTAATTCTTATTTTATGATCGTCATATTATTATTCTGGTTTGATTGAATGAGTTTGTATAGTGATTTTTTTAAAATCACGGGGTTGATCATGATAGATCGAATGTGAGCCTTCGGGACATAGGATCGATGTAATAGTTAGTTTTTATTTTTTAAATATCTATTTAGATTATTTACGAATATGTTGAATATATCCAAGAACACGAAGAACGACGGCGGCACCGGTGGTGGCTTTGGATTTTTATGGGTCACGGATCGCGGTAAGTTTTTAATTATTTTAAATAATTCTTTTGGTAAATTTTTTACAGTATTTATGCATTAAGAACCGCAGCAAAAACAAGTAAAAAATAGCCAAAAAATCAGCAATAGAACACCACCAATGGCAGCTTTGGTGGTGGCAATTTTGATGATTTTTTGGACTATTTTTTGAGCAATTTTTTAGGCATAAAATAGCAGCAAAACTTTATGTATCTTGAGCAATAATACAATGGTGATAGCAATTATTGACAACTTATTATTCGACGATGACAAAATATACCTACACATAAGCAATAATACAAGGGTGGCAATAGTTATACTAGGAGATGTCACTCTCAATTTTAGTAAAGATAGGATACTTCTTCTGAAAGTTGTCTTTATGTACCTTCGATTAGAAAAAATTTAATTTAAGCCTTGAGCTTAATAAAAAATAAATATTTTGTTCATTTTGGTAACTCTGTGGTTGTAAAGAAAAATAAATATTTTATTTGTTCTGGTACATTGGTGGATGATCTGTATGTCGTATATTCTATCTCTTCTATACTGTAATTAATTCAAATAAATAACACATCTACATTACCATTTAAGAGAAAATTTTATTCTTTAATGAACCAAATGCTTCTTTGGCACTTATGCTTGGGTTATATTAATCTAAAAAGGATAAACAGTCTGGTAGCAGATGGACCTTTAGTTCATTGGAAGTGGAGGCACTTTCAGTATGTGAATCTTGCTTATAGGGTAAGATGACTAAAAGGCCCTTTTTGGCCAAAGACTATAGAGCTAAAGAACCGTTGGAGCTAGTTCATTATGATGTGTGTGGTCCTATGATAATCCGGGATAGAGGTAACTTTGAGTATTTCTTCAGTTTCACTGATGACTACTCAAGGTATGGATATATTTACCTAATGCACCGTAATTCTAAATGATTTGATAAATTCAAAAAATTCAAGGCGGAGACAGAAAAGCATCTGGGTAAAAGTATCAAATAACTACGATCCGACCATGATAGAAAATACCTCTTTGGAGAGTTTAAGGATTACCTGTCATTATAAGGGATTACATCCCAGTTGACTGCACTTGGCATTCCGCAGTAGAATGGTGTAGCAAAAAGAAGGAATAGGACTCTTACGAAGATAGTAAGGTCTATGATGAGTTATTCACGATTACCTGATTCGTTTTGGGGACTAACTATAGAGATAGTGGCCTACATTCTGAACTTGATACCTTCTAAGTCGGTACTTTTTAAGGCGGTACCTTTTACTCTCACAGAATTGTGGACCGGGCGTAAGCCTAGCCTGAAACACATTCGTATTTGGGGTGTCTAGCACATGTGCTGAAAGAAAATGCGGGTATGTTAAAACCGAGAACAAAAGTATGTTTCTTTGTGGGGTTTCCCAAGGGAACAAATGGTGATTTATTTTATAATCTTAAGGATCAGAAGGTCATTACTAGCACCAATACCCAATTCTTGGAAGATGATTATATTATGGATCACAGGCCTAATAGAAAAATTATTCTGAAAGAACTGAGAGGAAATACCAGTAGAACAGAAGAAAAAATCACTGATATTACATTACCCGTCATAGTGGGAGAATTATTGGGACATGTGCAAATCAAGAACAGGATGATAATGCATAGGGTAAAGATTCTGCACAGCGTGTTACTACTAGTACATGGACACAAGTTGTGCCTCGTCGTAATGGAAGGGTTGTAATCAACTTGATTAGTATATGTTTTTGGGAGAGTTTTTTAATAGGATCTTGGTAGAACTAGATACCAAGCCCTGTAACTATAATAAAGCACTTCAGGAAAAAAATAAAAATCTTTGGCAAATGGCTATTAATTCTGAGATGGAATCTTTGTTGGAGGCAATACTGTCAAGATTATTATTTTTGAAAACGATTTTCGGTAAAAAAATTAACTGACGGTCTAATGCTGAAACGGGCTCCAGATAAAACTTTTGATCACAAATTATCAAAATAAAACCTGTGCAACCAAAATTAATTTAGAAGAATACCTTTTGTTGATCTAATCTTATGCTATGACTTTATTCCGAGTTGAAACTCATGTCAAATTTTCTACGGTATTTTCGTATGTGATCCTCAAACGCAGTATGGGTTACGGACTATCGATGACTCGTACCGGTAGAACCCCGATATATTTAGTCTTGAGAGACAAAATATTGTCTATCAATAAAAATCAATTGGTTCAGCTTACCTGCATATATATAGGGTTACAGTAGGGACCTAGGGAGTAATTATGAGTAAGACTTCTAGTGGAACACAGATACCTACCAGCTGTTTCTGCAATTATGAAAAGACGTAACGGTTTCTGTAATTTTCATAAAATACTGAATTACAGTTCACATCACTAAAAATTATAATTGCACCATGACCCATAATCTCAAGACCTTCTTGCAATGAGCTCCTGTTATTAAATGCTTACAATTTCTCTCCACGTTAAGATTTTCGATACCCGCCAATTAAATTTAATTATTGACAATTTAATTTAATCGGCATCTTGATATTCCTTAAACCCTTCTACTTAACTTATTTGACGATCGGATAATCAAATCCACATGCAGGGTTGGCCCGGCCAAAACTTATAAGCATTCTTAAGGGGGTATCGTCAATCCCGATCTTTAAGATGTGAATTCCATCAATAATTAATAATTATCATATAAATAATACCGCTATCCAACTCACCAGAAATACAGACCCATATAAGAGCGCACCCTCTAATGAATCAAAACAACGAATATTAAATATACGCAAATCAATAATTATTTCAGGATTAAGAGGATAAGCCCTATTAATAAGAATCTTGGGGTATTAATTAATTTATATAGTTAGTATAAAATTAATTATCAAAAATATCCCGTTCAATACACACGAAGTGTACTAGCACAGAGAGTCAGAACAATAGATGACGCTATTATCTGTTTCCAGTAACCAAGACAAGCCTACTAAAATTCTGTGTTACAGTCGTACCGATGGTATGCCCATTTCCATCTAAACTGTGACAATAAAACTTATATTCTGCAAGAACCTAAAATCTGATCTTCTGTGTATAAGCCGTACTCTACACATCAGATTAAATACTATACAGAATATCAGACATCCATGCATAACATTAAAATGATACACATACATTGCTCATAAAAAATTTTATAAAATAGAAAATTAATTTTATTAAAAATTAAATTAAATACTAAAAACATGATTTTTAGTATACCAACCCTAATAATCTTCCACTTATATTCAAAATCATGCTGCTATACATCTGACTCCCATGCCCTCCACGTGACTCTCAAAAGTCTTAGTCGGTAAGCTCTTTGTAAAGGATCTGCAAGGTTATCTCCTGATGCAAGCTCTATATCTGACTGAAAATCTGAGTCTGTGTATCCCAAATGTACTAGACTGTTTATCTGTTAAATCAACATATAACCCTTAGTCCTTTTTAGGTACTTGATTATATATTTTATTTATCGTTGTCCAATGCTCGTGCCCTGGATTATACTGATATTGGCTAACCATGCCAACGACAAAGCAGATGTCGGGTCTAGTGCAAAGCATAGCATACATGAGACTTCCTACTGCTGAAGCATAAAGAACCACCTTCGTCTTTTCTATCTCATCAGGTGTCTTAAGACACTGATTCTTGGATAGAGTGATTCCATGCTTGAAATGGAGAAACCCTTTCTTGGAATCCTGCATGCTAAAACGAGCAAGGATATCATCGATATACTTTGCTTGTGATAAGCTTAACAATCTTTGTTTCTGCTCTCTCACAAGCTTGATCCCAAGGATGTGACTAGATTCTCTCAAGTCTTTCATATCGAACTATTCAGATAACCATACTTTAACTATAGATAATGCCCCCACATTATTTTTGATGAGCAAGATATCATCTACATAAAGTATTAAGAAGATCACCACGTTTCTGTCATGCCTCTTGTACACACAGGACTCATCCGACTTTGATCAAAATCATAAAACTTAATGGCTTGATCAAACCAAGTGTTCCAAGACCTTGATGCCCGCTTAAGTCCAAAAATGAATCTCTTAAGCTTGCATAATATGTGCTCCTGACCCTTTGCAATGAATCCGTCTTGTTGTATCATATAGATACACTCGTTAAGAATTCTGTTAAGGAAAGCTGTCTTGACGTCTATTTTCCAGATTTCGTAATCGAAATGTATGGCAATGAATAAGAGAATCCAGATAGGCTTAAGCAATGCTACCAGTGAAAAGGTTTTCTCATAATCGATCCATTCTTTCTGAGTGAACCCTTTAGCAACAAGCTTAGCTTTGAAAGTTTCAACTTTCCCGGCTACTCCTCTCTTCTTTTTATAGATCCACTTGTGTCTAATTGGTTTTATCCCTTCGGGTGGTTCTACAAGTTCCTAGACCTAATTGGAATACATAGGTTCCATATCTGAATTCATAGCCCTTTGCCAAAGATCTGCATCTTTGTCTTATAGTGCTTCATTATAGTTACAGGGCTTGGTATCTAGTTCTGCCGGGATCTTATCAAACGACTCTCCCAAGAACATATATCGATCAGGTTAATAAACTATCATCCCACTACGACAAGGCACTACCTGTGTTTGTGTACTAATAGTAACATGCTATGTAGAATCTGAATCCTGTGCATCAGCACCATGTTCTTGATTTGCACCTATCCCGATAATCCTCCCACTACGATGAGGTAATGGAATATCAGTGACTTGTGGTTCCTCTTCCGTTCTACTGGTATTTTCTCTTAGTTCTTTCAGAACAATTTTTCTAATGGGCCTGTGATCTATAATATAATTCTCTTACAAGAATCGGGCATTGGTGCTAACAATGACCTTCTGATCCTTAGTGTTATAAAACAGACCACCCTTTATTCTCTTGAGATACCCCAAAATGAATCGGGTAAACTTGAATAACTCATCATGGATCTTACCATTTTTATAAGAATTTTATTCCTTCTTTCTGCTACACCATTCTGCTGTGGAGTGCCAAGTATAGTCAATTGGGATGTAATCCCCTCTGATGACAAGTAGTCCTTAAACTCTCTCAAGAGATATTCTCCACCACGGTCAGATCATAGTGATTTGGTACTTTTACCCAGCCGCTTCTTGTCTCCGCCTTGAATTTTTTGTATTTCTCAAAACATTCAGACTTACGGTGCATCAGGTAAATGTATCCATACCTTGAGTAGTTATCAATGAAACTGATGAAGTACTCAAAGTCACCTCTAACCCGAATTGTTATAGGACCACACACATCAGAATTAACCATCTCCAACGGTTCTTTAGCTCAATAGACTTTGGCCGAAAAGGGTTTCTTGGTCATTTTACCTTCTATGCAAAATTCACAGATTGAAAGTGCCTCCACTTCCAATAAACTCAAAGGTTCATCTGCTACCAGTCAGTTTATTCTTTTTAGATTAATATAACCTAAGCGTAAGAGCCAAAAAAATGTTTGATTCATTAAAAAATAAAATTTTCTCTTATATGGTAATATAGATGTATTATTCGTTTCAGTTATTTGCAGTGTAGAAGAGATTGGAGTAATCATATAAAGATCATCCATTAATGTACCAGAACAGATAACTCGTTTATTATCCTTAATAACCACAGAGTTATTAAAATAAATCAAATATCCGTCTTTAACCAATCTAGAAATGAAAACTAAGTTTCTTCTAATGGCAGGTACATAAAAGACAATCTCTTAATATTAAAACTCAATATCTACTAAAACTGAGAGTGACATCTCCTACTACAACTGCTATTACTATTGTATTACTGCCCATATACAGGTAAATCTCTCCATCACTAAGTTGTCAGATTTTCTGCAACCGTTGCAATGAATTGCAGACATAATTAATGGCTCTCGTATCTACACACCAGGTACCGGTAGATAACACCGCTAAACATGTTTTCATAACCAGCGAACAGAAATTAGCCTGTTTGTTCTGCCTTCTGAGAAATAATGGACATAGCTCTTTCCAGTGACGGGTCTGACTGTAGTGAAAACATCAGCCTTTCGACTTTTTCACACCAGTCTGTGGTCCACTAATTACCCTGAAAATCATGTCTCCCTGTTTTCAAACATTTTTCTTCTTCATGCCTTTCGGCCTAGAGGAAGAACATTTTTCAGAAACAAACACATTTCCTAGAGAGAAAGTCAATATATATATCATATCAGTCTCGTATATATTAGAATATACATCAAATTAGCCATGGGAGAGAGAAAGTCACCGGACCACCACCAGCCATCGCCTGTGCCACATTGTCGCCGCCTTCAGGCGATTCCTGCCGCCTCATCCGAGCTCTATTTTTTATGAGCTTTATATCGTTAGAAAGCTCTCGAAATATAAGATTTTTTGTCAAAAAATTTTCTGGAAAACTACTCGAAAAATAGCCAAAAAAATTGCCCGAACCTCAAAAACGTTGCTGCACGCCACAGCACTGGGCCGCTAACTTTCCGAGGCTTTTTCGACCTTTTCTCAAACTCGATTTTTGGCGTACTTTATATCAAAAGAAAGCTCTCAAAAATTAAAATTTTTCTATAAACAATCTGCTCAAAAACAGCTTGAAAAACCATAGGAAAACTGCCTAAAACGGACTGTCGCCGCTCATCAGCAACGCCGCCTTTAACCGCCAACTTCATGAGGCCGTTTCGGCATCATCCGAACTTTGTTTTTGACGTACTTTATATCAAAAGAAAGCTCTCAAAAATTACTTTCTTTTTGTAATAAAGCCTTCTCGAAAATAGCTTAAAAACTATTGAAAAAATGTCTGGAAGTTGCTGTTGTAGTGCCGCCGCCGCCAGAAAAAAACCGCTACTATTTTTTTCTTTTTTAATGCTTTGTTTGTTCTAATTTTTTTTCTGGATTTTCATAGTATTTTAAGGTATGTTTTACTTCAATTTTATGTATAAAAATTTTTCCAAAAAATAATTTCAAAAATGGCCTGAAAAATCAAAAAATTGCCGCCGAACCGCCGTCGGCAAAGCCGCCGAAACTGAGCTATTTTGGTAATTTTTTCTTGCTATTTTTACTTTTTTTATGCTATTTTTTATACATAAATACTGCAGAAAAACTCACTAAAAAAATTGTTTAAAACCATTAAAACTTTTCGCGATCTGTGGCTCATAAAACTCCGAACCACCGCCGGTGCCGCCTCCGTTCTTCGTGTTCTTGGATATGTTCAACCTATTCTTAAATAATCAAAACAGATATTTAAAAACATAAAATTAGCTATTACATCAATCTTATGTTCCGAAGGCTCACAATTAATCTACCGCGATCAACTCTCGTTGTTAAAAAAATAATAATTAAATTTAAATAATCATCAATGCATTCAATCAAACATGAAATAAATGATGATCATAAAATCGAGATTAGAATACCTGTAAAATAAAATTAGCAACAGTTCTAAATCAATCCGGCCCCGATAACCGTAAACAAAAAACAAAACGGCTCTGATACCAATTTGTTGGAGGCAATACTACCAAGATCATTGTTTTTGAAAACGATTTTCGGTAAAAATATTAACTGAATGGGCAAACGCGGAAATGGACTCCAGATAAAACTTTTGACAACAAACGATCAAAATAAAACTCGTGCAACCAAAGTTAATTTAGAAGAATACATTTTGTCGATCTAATCTTCAACTACGACTTGATTCCGAGTTGAAACTCCTGTCAGATCTTCTACCATATTTCCGTATGCGATCCTCGAATGTAGTGTGGGCTACGGACTACTGAGGACTCGTACCGGCAGAACCCCGATATATTTAGTCTTGAGAGATAAAATATTGTATATCAATAAAAATCAACTGGTTCAGTCTACCCACGTATATATAGATCTACAGTAGGGACCTAGAGAATAATTATGAGTAAGTCTTCCAGTAGAACACATATACCTACCAGCAGTTTCTGCAATTATAGAAAGACGCAGTGATTTTTGCAATTTTTATAAAATACTAAATTACAGTTTGCACCACTAAAGAACTATAATTGCACTATAACCTATAATCTTAAGACCTTCTTGCAATGAACTCTTGTTATTAAATGCTTACCATTTCTTCCCACGTTAAAATTCTCAATACCCGTCAATTAAATTTAATTATTGACAATTTAATTTAATCGGCATCTTGATATTCCTTAAGCCCTTCTACTTAACTTATTTGAACGTCGAATAATTAAATTCACCTGTCGAGTTTGGCCCGATCAAATCTTATAAGCATCTTTAAGGGGGTATCGTCAATCCCGATCTTTGGGACGTGAATTCCGTTAATAATTAATAATTTTTATATAAATAATACCGCTATCCAACTCATCGGGAATATAGACCCACATAAGATCGCACACTCTAATGAATCAAAACAACGAATATTAAATATATTCAAATCAATAATTATTTCAGGATTAAGAGTATAAGCACTATTCATAATAACCTTGGGGTGTGAATTAATTTATATAATCAGTATAAAATTAATTACTCCAAATGTTCCATTCAATACACACGAAGTGTACTAACACAGAGAGTCGGAACAATAGACGACGTTATTATCTGTTTCCCGTAACTAAGATAGGCCTACTAAAACTCTGTATTACAGTTGTACCGATGGTATGTCCATTTTCATCTAAATTGTGAACATAAAACTTATATTCTGCAAGAACCTAAAATCTGATCTTCTATTTGTAAGTCCTAAACTCTAAAAATCTATGTATTCCAATCAGGTCTGGAAACTTGTAGAACCACCTAAAGGGATAAAATCTATTTGATGCAAGTAGATTTACAAGAGGAAGAGATGAGTAGACGGAAAAGTTAAAATTTTTCAAGCTAGGCTTGTTGCTAAAGGGTTCACTCAAAAAAAAGAGATCGATTATGAGAAAACTTTTTGCTGGTAGCCATGCTTAAGTCTATTCAGATTTTGTGTCAAAAAAAAGTCTATCTGGATTCTCTTATCCATTGCTGCTCATTTCGATTACGAAATCTGGCAAATGAATGTCAAGACAGCTTTCTTTAACGAAAGTCTTGATGAGTGTACCTATATGATACAACTTGACATATTTATTGCAAAGGACCAGGAGCACATGTTGTGCAAGTTTAAGAGATCTATTTATAGACTTAAACAAGCATCAAGGTCTTGGAACACTCAGTTTGATCAAGCCATTAAGTTTTATGATTTTAATCAGAGTCTGAATGAGTTCTGTGTGTACAAAAAGCATGACGAAAGCGTGGTGATCGTCCCAGTACTTTATGTAGATGATATCTTGCTCATCAAAAATGATATGGGAGCACTATCTACGGTTAAAGTATGGTTATCTGGACAGTTCGATATGAAGGATTTGAGAGAAGCCAGTCACATCCTTGGGATCAAGCTTGTGCGAGATCGAAAACAAAGGATGTTGAGTTTATCCGAAGCAAAGTATATCAATAATATTCTTGCTCATTTTAGCATGTAAGATTTCAAGAAAAGATTTTTCCTTTTCAGGTATGGAATCACTCTATCCAATGATCAGTATCCTAAGACACCTGATGAGATAGAAAAGATGAAGGCAGTTCCTTATGCTTCGGTAGTAGAAAGTGTCATGTATGCTATGCTTTGTACTAAACTCGACATCTAATTTTTTTTTGGCATGATTAGTAGATATCATTCTTATCCAGTGCATGAGCATTTGACTGCGGTAAAAAATATAATCAAGTACCTGAAAAGGACTAAGGATTATATGTTGGTTTATTAGGCAGATAGTTTAGTACTTTTGGGGTACATAGACTCAAATTTCTAATCTGACAGGGATTCCCGTAAGTTTACCTTAGATTATGTGTTTACCTTAGGAGGTAGAGCTATAAGTTAGAAGAGTATCAAGCAGTCCTGCATTGCGGATTTCACAATGCAGGCCGAGTATGTGGCATCTTCTAAAGTAGCAAAGGAGGCCATTTGGCTCCGAAACTTCCTATTGAATCTAGAGGTGGTACCTTCAGTTCAATCGACTGTTACACTTTACTATGACAATAGCGGAGCAGATGCAAACTCGAACGAATTAAGGGTCCTTAAGAAAGGCAAGCACATTGAGCATAAGTATCACTTGATACGAGAAATTGTACGGAGATGTGATATTATTGTGACCAAAATTATATTAGGAGACAACCTTGCAGATCATTTTACAAAAAGCTTACCGGTTGAGACTTTTGATAGTCATGTAGAGGGCATGGGAGTCAGATGTATGGAAACATAATTTTGATTATAAGTGGGAGATTGTTAGGGTTGATATACTGAAAATTATATTTGTAGTATTTAATTTAATTTTAATAAAATTATTTTTTTATTTTATGAGAATCTTTATAAGCAATATTTGTATATCATTTCTTTAATGTTATATATGGGTGTACAATATTCTGTACAGTATTTAATTTGGTGTGTAGAGTATGGCTTGCACACAGAAGATCAAATTTTAAGTTCTTACAGAATATAAGTTTTATGTTCTCAACTTAGATGGAAATGGACATACCATCGATACGACTGTAACACAGAGTTTTAGTAGGCATGTCTTGGTTACGGAAAACAGATAATAGCGTCATATATTATTTTGACTCTCTATACTAGTACACTTTGTGTGTATTGAACAGGACATTTGGAGTAATTAATTTTATAGTAACTATATAAATTAATCAACACCATAAGGTTATTATGAATAGTCCTTATACTCGTAATCATGAAATAATTATTGATTTGCGTATATTTAATATTCGTTGTTTTGATTCATTAGAGGGTGCGAACTTACATGGGTCTATATTCTCGGTGAATTGGATAACGGTATTATTTATAGGGTGAATATTAATTATTATCGAAATTCACGTTTCGAAAGATCGGGATTAACGATACCCCTTAAGGAAGTTGATAAGTTTTGATCTGGTCAAATCCTACAGGTGGATTTGATTATCTGACGATCAAATAAGTTAAGTGGAAGTGCTTAAGGAATATTAAGATGCTGATTAAATTAAATTATCAGTAATTAAATTTAATTGGTGGGTATCGAAAATCTTAACGTGTGGAGAAATGATAAGCATTTAATAATAGGAGCTAATAGCAAGAAGGTCTTGAGATTATGGGTTAGAGTACCAATATAGTTCTTTAGTGGTGTGAACTATAATTCAGTATTTTATAAAAATTGTGCAAATCACTGCTAGTTTTTCATAATTGCAGATACCGCTATAAAGTTTGTTTAATTACGGAAACTGCTGATACGCGTCTGTGTTCCACTGGAAGCCTTACTCATAATTACTCCACAGGTTTCTGCTGTAATTCTATAAATATGCGGGTAGGCTAAACCAGTTTTATAACTTGTATTCAAGACTAAAACTGTCCAGATTCTACCGGTATAAGTTCTCATAATCCATAGCTCATACTACGTTCGGGAATCACATAACAGAATACAGTAGACGGTCTGACGGGAGTTTCAAGTCGAAAACAAAAAACGTAGTTAAAAATTTAACCGGTAAAAGATATTTTTCTAAATTAACTTTAGTTGCACATGTTTTATTTTTGATCGTTTGACATCAAAAGTTTTATCTGTAGCCCGTTTCGATGTTAGCCCGTTCAGTTAATTTTTTTCTTTAATCATTTGTAAAAATAATGATCTTGACAATTTTGCTTCCAACAAAAATATATTTTAATAATGTTGGATGTTGATTTCACTATTAGTAAGCTCTAGCATTTTCTTTTGAAATTAGATTCTGTGAAAGTTTACTCGACTTGTCTTCTCTTTTCATTTTAGAGAACTCTTTCAAAATAAAAAAGAAAAAAGAAAAAAAACACAGTCGACAATTTACAAAATAAAGTGAAAGAAAAGAAAATAAAGGCCTTTGGTGAGTTTTGATTCACTAGTCGGTTACGAACGCCATTTATAAAAATAGGTTGTGACAGAAGATCTAGCTCTCATTACAAGAAAGTTCAAACGGTTTCTTAGAAGTAAGAAACAAGAAAGAAGGAGATTCTTCAAGAAAGATGGACACAAAGAAGAGCCCAATAAGTTCAAAGGTTAGTCAAGCAGATTCAAGAATAATCACAAGAAAGATGAGATCAATTGTTTTGAATACAAGAAGCCTGGACATATGAAGGCTGAGTATCCTCAACTCAAGAAGCACTACAAGAAGCCAATACTGGCTGCATGGGGTGAGAGTGAAGATGGAAGCTCGAAGGATGAAAAGGAGAAAAATAAAGTTGCTAACATTTGCTCATGGCCAAAGAAGACAATGAGGTAACCAATGACCATTTTTCTTTAGAAGAAGTTCAAGTTGCATTTGAAAATTTACATGATGAATTAAAAAAAAAGGGAGCTAAGAATGCTATTCTTTAAAAGTTGGTTCTTCCCTCATCTTATGAAATTGAAGCTTTAAAAGAAGAAAAATATTTGATGTCAAACCAAGTTTTGTTCTTGAAAAATGAAAATCAAGTTTTAAATGAAAAGGTTAAAAACCATACAAAAATTGTATATAGATTTACTCTTGAAAAAGAAAACTTAGACAAAATTCTTGAAATGCAAAAATGTGTTTATGACAAATCTGGAATTGGGGACTAACCAAAAAGGAAACAAAAGTTTTTGAGTAATATTTATGTTAAAATATTCTCAAATCATTTCAATGCTACATGTTTTAATTGTTATGAGTATGGACACACTGTTATACATTGTTCACATAGAAAATCACATACTTTAACTGCTAAAAGGGTTTGGGTTTCAAAGAAAACACACCTATATGGAACTAACACCAAATGACCCAAGATAGTTTGGGTACTAAAAATTAAAATTTTATTTTCTTTGGAGGTGTGTCTCAATTCCTCATTTAAGGAAGAGATGTGGTATCTTGATAGTACCTGCTCAATACACATGACAGGTGATAAATCAATATTTGCATCTCAAGCCTAAAAATGGTGGATTTGTTACATTTGGTGACAATAGCAAGGGCAAAATCACAAGAATTGGTTGTATTGATAAATTTTTTTCCCTTTCTATTGAAAATATTTTGCTTGTTGATGGCTTGAAATAAAATCTTCTTAGCATAAGCCAACTTTATGACAAAGGTCACAAGATTTTCTTTGATCATGCTAAGTGTGTTATTGAAAACTCAATTGATAACAAAGTTATTTTTTAGGATTATAAGCATTAAAATATTTACACCTTCAATCTAAATGACCTTTTCAAAAACGACACAAAGTGTCTAACTGCCTTAAGTGATAATAGTTGGTTGTGACATAAAAGACTTAGGCATACTCACGTGAACTTGATTTTAAAATTTTTGAAAAAAAAATTGGTGTTTGGATTACCATAAATTAAATTTGAAAAAGATAAAATTTGTGATGCATGTCAACGAGGCAAATAAGTTAAAAGTTTTTTTCAATTCAAAATGGTGATTTCAACTTATATGCTCTTACAATTATTGCACATGGACTTTTTTGGTTCAACAAGAACTCTTAACCTTTGAGGCAAGAGATATATTTTTGTTGTTGTTGATGATTTCTCTAAATACACTTAACTGCTATTCTTAGCTCATAAAGATAAAGTCTTTACCTTTTTTGCAAAACCTATCTTGAAAAATTTAAATTGAATTTTTTTTTCAAATCACAAGTATCAGAAGTGATCATGGTAGAGAATTTAAAAACAAAAATTTTAAAAAGTTTTTTGATGCAAGTGGTATAGACCATAACTTTTCTACTCTTAGAACCTCTCAACAAAATGGTGTTGTTGAGAGGAAGAATATGACTTTGGAAGAAATGATTAGAACCATACTTTGTGAAAGTAATCTACTCAGATATTTTTAGGCCGAGCCTGTTAACACAGCTTGCTATATCGTGAGCAGAGCCAAGATTCGTGCTTCTCTTAAGAAAATATTATATAAGCTATGGAAAGGAAGAAAACCTAATATCAGTTATTTTCGTGCCTTTGGGTGCAAATGTTTTGTTTTGAATAAAAATAAAGTATTAGAGGCAAATTGCCAAGATCATTAATTTGTAAATAATTTTTAAAAAAACTAAAAACTGGACAAGCAATAGCCGAAACAGGCTCCATTTTGATATTGAACGATCAAAATAAAACCCGTGCCACCACAGTTAATTTAGATGAATACCTTTTTGGTCGTCTCTTCAATTATGAACTTGGATTCTCCAAGTTGAAGCTATAAAAAGACCTTTTATTGTATTCCTAATGCGATTTTCGAACGTAGTGTGGGTTATGATCTTTTGAGAATTGGTACAAGCAGAACCTGGACAACTTTAGTCATGAAAGACAACTTTTGAATTTGGTTCAACCTTCCCGCGTATTTATAAGTTACATCAGGAACCTGTGGAGTAATTATGATATAGAATTCTAGTGTAACACAAATACCCTTCCAACAGTTTCTATAAATATGCAAATCTCTTAGCGGTTTCTGTAATTATAAAAATTTTACAGCGATTTCTGTAATTTTTATAAAATACTAAATTACAGTTCAAACCACTAAAGAACTGTAACTGTACTTTTTGCCATAATCTCAAGATCAATTTGCATTGAGCTCCTATTACTAAATGCTTAACTCATCTCTCCATGTTAAAATTTTCGATACCCGCTAATTAAATTTAATTACTAGACAATTTAATTTAATCGACATCTTTAAAATTCCTTAAACCCTTCCGTTTAATTTATTTGACTATCGGATAATTAAATCCACTTGCAGAGTTTGGTTCATTCAAAACTTATGAGCTTTCTTAAGGGAGTATCGTCAATCCCGAACAATCGGGACGTAGATTCCGTCAATAATTAATATTCACCATATAATTAATACCGCTATCCAACTCATCGGGACTATAGACCCATAAAAGATCGCACTCTCTAATAAATCAAAACAACGAATATTACATATATACAAATAATAATTATTTCTAGATTAAAAGTATAAGCACTTATAATAACGTTAGAATGTGAATTAATTTATATAGCACTATAAAATTAGTTACCCCAATGTGGTTCTATCCAATACATGCAAAATATACTAGCACAGATAGTCGAAACAATAGACGACGCTATTAACAGTTTCTCGTAATCAAGACAGACCTACTAAAACTCTGTGCTACAGTCATACTGATGGTATACCAAATTTCATCTAAACCGTGAATAAATACTTATATTCTGCAAGAACTTATAATTTGGTCTTCTGTATGCAAGCCGTACTCTACACACCAGATTATATACAATACAGAATAAAGGACATTCATACATAACATTAAAAAAATAATATTGCATTCATTGCTCATTAAGATTCTCATAAAATAAAAAAATAATTTTATTAAAATAAAATTAAATACTAAAACTAAATAAAATTCATAGTTTTTAGTATACAACCTTGACAATGTCTCACTTATACTCAAAATCATACCGCCATACATTTGACTCCCATGCTCTCTACATGACTATCGAAAGTCTTAGCTGGTAGGCTTTTTGTAAAAAAATTTGTAAGGTTGTCCTCTGATGCAATCATGGTCACAGCAACATCACCCCTCTGTACAATTTCTTGTATCAAGTAATACTTACGCTCAGTGTGCTTTTCTTTCTTGTGGACTCTTGGCTCCTCGAGTTTGCAACCGCTTCGCTATTGTCACAATAAAATGTAATAGCCGACTGAATTGAAAGCACCAGATATAGATCCAATAGGAAGTTCTTGAGCCAAACAGTTACCTTGGCTGCTTTAGAAGCTGCCGCGTACTCAGCCTCCATGGTAGAATCAGCAATGCAGGACTGTTTGATACTCCTCCAACTAATAGCTCCACCTCCCAAGGTAAACACATATCCTGAAGTAGACTTACGAGAATCTTTGTCTGGTTGGAAATTTGAGTCTGTGTACCCTAAAGATACTAGACTTTCTGCCTGGTAAACCAACATATAATCTCTAGTCCTTTTTAAGTACTTGATTATATTTTTTATCGTAGTTCAATGCATATTGATATCTGCTAACCATACCAACGGTAAAGCAGATGTCGGGTCTAGTACAAAATATAACATACATTAGGTTTTATACAGTCGAAGCATACGGAATCGCTTTCATTTTATCTATTTCATCAGGTGTCTAAGGACACTGATTCTTAGATAGAGTGATTTTATAACTTAAAGGGAAAACCCATTTCTTGGAATCTTACAATCTAAAATGAGTAAGGATGACATCGATATACTTTGCTTGTCATAAGCCCAACATTTTTTTATTTTTGATCTCGCAAAAATTTGATTCCAATTATGTAACTGTTAGGGTTGGTATAATGAAAACTATATTTTTGGTATTTTATTTTATTTTAATAAAATTAATTTTTTATTTTATGAGAATTTTTATGAGCAATGTATGTATATCATTTTTTTGTTATGCATGGATGTCCAATATTCTGTATAGTATTTAATCTGGTGTGTAGAATACGGCTTACACACAGAAGATCAGATTTTAGGTTCTTGCAGAATATAAGTTTTGTGTTCACAGTTTAGATAAAAATAGACATACCATCGGTACGACTGTGGCACAGAATTTTAGTAGGTTTGTCTTGATTACGGGGAACATATAATAGTATCGTCTATTGTTCCGACTCTCTGTGGCAGTACACTTTGTGTGTATTGAACGGGACATTTGGGGTAATTAATTTTATACTGATTATATAAATTAATTCGCACCCCAAGGTTATTATGAATAGTGCTTCTACTCTTAATCTTGAAATAATTATTGATTTGCATATATTTAATATTCGTTATTTTGATTCATTAGAGGGTGTGATCTTATATGTGTCTATATTCCTAGTGAGTTGGATAGCGGTATTATTTATATAGAAAATATTAATTATTGACAGAATTCACGTCCCAAAGATCGGGATTGACAATAGCCCCTTAAGGATGCATATAAGTTTTGACCGGGCAAAACTCTACAAGTGAATTTAATTATCTGGCGATCAAATAAGTTAAGCGGAAGGGTTTAAGAAAATATCAAGATGCCGATTAAATTAAATTGTCAGTAATTAAATTTAATTGGCGGGTATCGAAAATCTTAACGTGGAAAGAAATGGTAAGCATTTAATAATAGGAGCTCAATGCAAGAAGGTCTTGAGATTATGGGTCAGAGTGCAATTACAGTTCTTTAGTGGGGTGAACTGTAATTTAGTATTTTATAAAAATTACAGAAACTGCTGCATGTCTTTCTATAATTGCATAAACCTCCAGTAGGTGTCTGTGTTCTACTGAAAGTCTAACTCATAATTACTCTACAGGTCCCTGTTGTAGCCCTATATATACGTTGGTAGGCTGAACCAGTTTGAGATTGATAGAATTGGTAAATCATATCTCATATATTATTATGATATTACTTTTGTCTTTTAAGAGTTAAATATATCAGGGTTCTGCCGGTACGAGTTCTCGGAGGATCGTAACCCACACTACGTTCGAGAATCGCATAAGAGAATACAGTAGAAGATTTGACTGGAGTTTCAACTCGGAATCAAATCGTACTTGAAGATTAGATCGACAAAAGATATTCTTCTAAATTAACTTTGATTGCAGGGGTTTATTTTTTATCGTTCGAGATTAAGATTTTTATCTGGAATCCATTTCGGCGTTTGCCCGTCCAGTTAATTTTTTTTACCAAAAATCGTTTTACAAAAATAATGATTTTGGCAGTTTTGCCTCCAACAAATTGGTATCAGAGTCGTTTTATTTTTTATTTACGATTTATCGAGGCCGGGTAAATTTAGAACTGTGCTAATTTTGTTTTGCAGGCGTTCTAATCTCGATTTTATGATCATCATTTATTTTCATGTTTGATTGAATGCATGAATAATGATTATTTAATTTTTAATCATGGGAATTGACCGTAATAGATTAATTATTTTTTAAATCGAATGTGAGTCTACGAAACATAAGATTCGATGTAAAATTTTTATGTTATTTAAGTTTTTCTTCTAGTTTATTAGAAAAAAAAGTATGAAAGATCGAAGGCGGCGGTGACCGGCATAGTTGGCGGCGGCAACCGGTGGTTTTAGCCGCGGATTGATTTTGTTTTTTTTGCTTTATAGTTTTTGTCATCTCCAATTTTTTTTCTGGATGATATAAAAAATAAAATTAAAAAATTAAAAAGCCGCTGTTCCGGCGAAAAGCAGAGGTTCCCAACAGTGTTGGGCGCAAGCCAAAAATCCCAATCACACCAAACACAGCATGCAAACCGCAACTTCTGCCAATCCGCAAACAGCAATTCCAGGCGCCGGTATTTTAAAAGAAGAAACAAGCCGCAGCAATTCCAAAAAGCTCCAGCAGTGATTCAAAATCCAAAACATTGGGCGCCGGATTCCCACAATTCGAAACAGTTTTGGTGTTTTTCCAAGTTTCGGTGGTCTTCAAATCCAAAAATCGGAAACACATGTGGCGCAAACAGCAAGCTATTTTCCAAGCATAATATGGCGCAACAGTGGTTTTCCCAGGCACTGTTTGGAAGCTCAGCAGTGTTTTTTTCAGCGCCAAAACAGTGGCTTTTTGGTTAAAGAAACACAGCAACCAGCGGTTACGTCCAAAAAGCAAACACTGGCACAGTAGCGGTTTCGCAAAAGCCAAAAACAGTGCGCTGTTTTCCAAGCATATTGATTCGGTGGTTTTTCCCAATCAACAAAATCGCCTAATCACACAGTAGCAGCAAAAAAAAGCTAAACGGCACCTGGTGGCTTAATTCCAAACAGTGGAGCAATTCCATAGGCGCAAAATCCGGAGCAATGGTTCGGTGGTTTTTTGCAAGCAAATAGTATGATTCCAATCAAACACTACAGAGCCGGTTTCCAAGCGTTTTTTTTTTTCAGGCGTTGAGTTTGAGGGATAGAATCAAGATATCCTAATGCGACTTGGACACAAAAAAATTTTATTCAGAAATTTTTTTTTATAACTTTTTCTTTTAAGAACAAAAAATTAAAACTTTTTAGAGTTTTAATCGGATCATAAAATTGAAATTTTTATATTTATCTTGTATTTAATTTTTTATTAACTCTATGGATAATAAATTTTGATTTTATTTATCCTGTTAATTTAATTAATTCGAATATTCAGTTTTAATTAAAATATTTTCTAATAAAAAAAATTAAATTTTTTTAATTAATTAATTTTAATGAAAAAACTTTAAATATTTAGTTTTTACAAAATATCACGTTTAAGATGATTTTTTTTTAAAATTGAATATCTGAAAAAAAAAACATAGGAATTAATTCCAAATTTTGATTTAATTAAATAAAAAAATATTTAATCGAAATAAATTATTATTTTTCAAAAAGTATGAATCGAAAAATAAAATAAATAAATATTTTTAATCACTACCTTATCTGAAAAGCGAGAGAAAAAACTGTATATTTTTTAAATTTTATTTGTTACGCATTTAAACACGAAAAGTTTGTTTGATAAATCAGAATATTTGGAATTGTGTACATGAAAAGATATTTGATTCTTTCAGATCGTGTGGATTTTGAAATTAATAAATTTATTTTAATTAAACAGATTTTTATAACCCTAAAAAATGTTTTAAAAATTAAGTGGGAGAGAGAAGTTATTTAGAGATAAATCTCGCGGTCTCCATCACCAGTTTGTAGGCAATGCAATTAAATCCTGCGTGTCTGCAGTAAGGCCGTCCTCCCCAACGGACAGATTAATTGTGGTATTGCCAGTACAAACCTCATTTAGGGATAATTCTGGATAATTATTAGTGTGGATCACTTCTCCAACTGAATGGTTCATTACGAAGCGATTAATTTGGGATTAGGTGGTGGTTAACACTTAGCTGTATATAATAGTATACTCTCCAATTGAGTCACTGCTATTATATACTAGATAGAAACTATGTCAGCTATTTAATTTTTACTTAACATGGTAATTTGCCTAGATAGTAAAATTAAAAGGAATTGGCCTATCTGGTCTTATGATGGATAGTAGACGTCCACCAAACGTGGCATGCTATTCACAAGTTACCAGGTTACTGGCGAATTAATTTTAAAATGATAGAAGGAACCAAATTAAAATGCATTCAAAGTTTTGCTCATCATAAATAATGATTTTTTAATTATGTGATTCTCATGATTAAAATAGATTTCAACCCACTCGCTTCCATATTCAAAGAAAACAAACTTACGGGACCAAATTTTATTGACTGAAAATGTAACTTGGATATAGTTTTAACTACAAATGGTATTTCTTTAATACCAGAAAATGTGTTTGTTTCTGAAAAAAATTCTTCCTCTAGGCCGAAAGGCATAAAGAAGAAAAATATTCAGAAACATGGAGACAATTTCTAGGGTAGTTAGTGGGCCGCGGACTAGTGTGAAAAAAGTCAAAATGCAGATATTTTCACTACAACTAGACCCGGCACTAGAAAAAGTTATGCCAGTATTTCTCAAAAAGCAGAACAAACATGGTAATTTCTGTTCACTAGTTGTGGAAACATGTTTAGCGGTGTTATCTACCGGTACCTAGTGTGTAGATACAGGAGCCACTAATCATGTCTGCAATTCATTGTATGGATTCTAAGAAATTCGACAACTTAGTGATGGAAAAATTTACTTGCATATGAGCAATAATACAAAGGTAACAGCAGTTGCAGTAGGAGATATCACTCTCAGTTTTGGTAGAGATTGAATTTTAATATTGAGAGATTGTCTTTATATACCTTCCATTAGAAGAAACTTAGTTTCCGTTTCTGGATTGACTAAAGATGGATATTTGGTTTATTTTAAAAACTATGTAGTTATTAAGGATAATAAACGGATTATCTGTTCTGGTACATTTGTGGATGATCTTTTTATTATTATTCTAATCTCTCCTACACTACAATTAACTGAAATGAATAATACATCTATATTACCAAATAAGAGAAATTTTTCTTCTTTAATGAACCAAACGTTTCTTTGGCACTTACGCTTAGGTCATATTAATTTAAAAAGGATAAACAGACTGGTAGCAGTAGACCTTTGAGTTCATTAGAAGTGAAGGCACTTCCAGTTTGTGAATCTTGCTTAGAGGGTAAAATGACCAAGAGATACTTTTCGACCAAAGGCTATAGAGCTAAAGAACCGTTGGAGCTGATTCATTCTGATGTGTGTGGTCCTATGATAATCTGGGCTAGAGGTGGCTTTGAGTACTTCGTTAGTTTCATTGATGACTACACAAGGTATGAATATATTTACCTGATGCACCGTCAGTCTGAATGCTTTGAGAAATTCAAAGAATTCAAGGCTGAGGCGGAGAAGCGTCTGGATAAAAGTATTAAATCACTACGATCCGACCGTGGTGAAAAATACCTCCTTGGAGAGTTTAAGAACTACTTGTCATCAGAGGGGATTACATCCCAGTTGACTACATCTCGCACTCCACAACATAATGGTGTAGTGAAAAGAAGAAATAGGACTCTTATGGATATGGTAAGGTCAATGATGAGTTATTCAAGTTTACCTGATTCGTTTTGGGGACTCACTTTAGAGACAGCAGCTTACATTCTGAACATGGTACCTTCTAAGTCAGTACCTTCTACTCCCATAGAATTGTGGACCGAGCGTAAGCCTAGTCTGAAATGCATTCGAATTTGGGGGAGTCCAGTACAGATGCTGAAAGGGAACGCGGGTAAGTTTGAACCTAGAACAAAAGTCTATTTCTTCGTGGGGTATCCCAAGGAAACGAAGGGTGGTCTATTTTATAATCCTAAGGATCATAAGGTCATTGTTAGCACCAATGCCCGATTATTAGAAGATGATTATATTATGGATCACAGGCCCAATAGAAAAATTATTCTGGAAGAACTGAAAAAAAATACTAGTAGAACGGAAGAGAAATCACAAGTCACTGATATTCCATTACCTCGTCGTAGTGGGTGGATTATCGGGACAAGTGCAAATCAAGAACATGGTGTTGATGTACAGGGTTCTGATTCTGCACAGCCTGTTAATGTTAGTACACAGACACAGATAGTGCCTCGGCGTAGTGGGAGGATTGTTCATCAATCTGACCGATATATGTTCTTAGGAGAGTCTTTTGATAGGATTCTGACAGAACTTGATACCGAGCCCTGTAACTACAATAAAGCACTACAAGATAATGATGCAGATCTTTGGCAAAGGACTATAAATTCATAGATGGAAATCTTTGTATTCTAACCAGGTCTGAGAACTTATAGAACCACTCGAATGGATAAAATCTATTGGATGCAAGTGGATCTACAAGAAAAAGAGAGGAGCAGATGGGAAGGTTGAAACCTTCAAAGCTAGGCTTGTTGCTAAAGGGTTCACTTAGAAAGAATGGATCGACCATGAGAAAGCCTTTTTACAGGTAGCCATGCTTATGTCTATCCGGATTCTCTTATCCATTGTCGCACATTTCGATTACAAAATCTAGAAAATGGACGTCAAGATAGCTTTTCTTAACAAAAGTTTTGACGAGTGTATCTATATGATACAACCAGACGGATTCATTGTAAAGGGCGAGGAGCACATGCTGTGCAAGTTTAAGAGATCTATTTATGAACTTAAGCATGCATCGAGGTTTTGGAACACTCGGTTTGATCAAGCTATAAAGTCTTATGGTTTTGATCAAAATCCAAATGAGTCCTATGTGTACAAGAAGCATGACAGAAGCGTGGTGTTCTTTCTAGTACTTTATGTTGACGATATCTTGTTCATAGAAAACGATGTGGGGGCATTATCTACGGTTAAAGTACGATTATCTAGACAGTTCGATATGAAGAACTTGGGAGAAGCCAGTCACATCCTTGGGATCAAGCTTGTGCGGGATCGAAAACAACGGATGTTGGGCTTATCACAAGCAAAATATATCGATGATATCCTTGTTCATTTTAGCATGTAGGATTCTAAGAAAGCATTTCTCCTTTTCAGGCATGAAATCACTCTATTCAAGGATTAGTGTCCTAAAACACCTGATGAGATAGAGAAGATGAAGGCAATTCCTTATGCTTCAGTAGTAGGAAGTCTCATGTATGCTATACTTTGCACTAAACCCGACATCTGTTTCGCCGTTTACATGGTTAGCATATACCAGTCTAACTCAAGATAAGAGAATTAAACTACGGTAAAGAATATAATCAAGTACCTGAAAAGAACTAAGGATTATATGTTAGTTTACCAAGCAGACAGTCTAGTACCTTTGGGGTACAAAGACTCAGATTTTCAGTCTGACAGGGATTCCTGTAAGTTTACCTCAAGATATGTGTTTACCTTAGGAGGTGGAGCTATAAGTTGGAGGAGTATCAAGCACTCCTGCATTGTTGATTCCACCATGGAGGCCGAGTATGTGGCAGCTTATGAAGCAGCCAAGGAGGCCATTTGGCTCAGGAACTTCCCGTTGGATCTAGATATGGTGCCTTTTGTTTAGTTGGCTATTACACTTTACTATGACAATAGCAGAGCGATTGCAAACTCGAAGGAGCCAATGGTCCATAAGAAAGGCAAGCACATTGAGCGTAAATATCACATGATACGAGAAATTGTACAGATAGGTGATGTTACTGTGACCAAGATTGTATCAGGAGATAACCTTGCAGATCTTTTTACTAAGAGATTACTAGCTAAGATTTTTGATAGTCATGTAGAAGGCATGAGAGTAAGATGCATGACAGCATAGTTTTGAGTATAAGTGGGAGATTGTTAAGGTTGGTATACTGAAAATCATGTTTTTAGTATTTAATTTTATTTTAATAAAATTAATTTTTTATTTTCTAAGAATTTTTATGAGCAATGTTTGTATATTATTTTTTTTGTTATGCATGGATGTCCAATATTCTGTATAGTATTTAATCTGGTGTGTAAAATACGACTTACACACAGAAAATTAGATTTTAGACACCACAGAATAACATCATAAAATTTATACACATAATACGACTTACATGTTGAGATATTGTAGAATACGACTTACATGTTAAAATTTGTAGAATACGACTTACACAGAATAAAATTATAAAATTTATGTAAATGTTTTATATGTTGAGATATTGATGAGGAAAATATTAAGATATCATCAATATAAACAATACAAAATTAAAAATAATTATTAAATATGTCGTTCATAATTCTTTGAAATTCTGATGGAGCATTTTTTAAATCAAAATGCATAACATTCCATTCATAGTGTCCAAAAGGCACGGTGAATGCAGTTTTATATCTATCTTTTTCATCAATTTATATTTGTTAAAATCCTAATTTCATATCAAATTTAGAAAATATTTTTACTTGATTTAAATGATTTAATAAATCTTTTTTATTAGGAATTGGATATCTAATCCATTGTAATACTTTATTTAAAAGTTTATAATTTATAACTAATCTAGGTGTTCTTCTTTCTAATTCAGTATTTTTATTTACATAGAAGGCCGCACACGACCATGGAGATTGACTGGGATGAATTAATTTTTTATTTAATAAATTTTGAATTTTTTTTACAATATTTTAATTGGGTTTGATCCATTTGGAAAGGTTTAGCTTTAGTTGGAATAAATCTTTCATTAAAATCGAATTCATAAGGTAGTTGTACTATGTGTTGTTTACGATACCAAAAAGCATGAGGTAAATTTGAACATCAATCTTTTTCATACAAAGTTTTAAATTCTTTTATTTTTGTTGTATTTCAAATTTATTAATTTGTTCTTCAATTTGAGTATAAGATAGTTCTTCTTGTAAATAATGAATTTATTTCTGTTTAAAAATTAAATTGGTTTTTAATTTTTGTAATGTATGTGATTGTGGGAAAAAAATAAATAAATTAATTAATTTCTTAATTTTCTAATAATTTTGTAGAGATACCTTCATGTGTTACTTTAAATGGGACAATCATTGTTAAGAATGGAGTACCTAAAATCATATGTTGAGATAAATTTTGAACTAAGACAAATTCTGTTTAAAGACATATGCTTTGATTACAAATATAAGTATTAGATAATTTGTAATTTATTTTCATATAATTGCCATCAACAGTATGCAAACTTCGTTTAATTTTTAAAAAATATTTAGTAGGAATTAATTCTTCTCTTATACAATTAAGATCAGCAGCAGAGTCAACTAATGCAATTGTTTCAATAATAAAATCTTCTTGGACTGCTAAGTGTATTTTTATATACTATTTTTAAAACATAATTTGATTTAATGAAGAAAAATTAGATTCATTTATTGTTAAATTAGGGTCAACAGGTTCTTGTATAATAATACCTTTATTTTTGTTTTTATTTTTATTTTTTCCATTATGTATTACATTTGTATTGTCTTGAGTACTAGGGGATGATTCATAAGCAAAATGCATTGGCTTTCTTTTTTTCATTTTCTATGATTGAGATTCTTTTTTATAAATTTTTAATATCTTGTTTTAATTGATTTAATTCTTGATACATATCATTAATTGTAGGTGTTTTTTTTTTGTTGTTGTTCAAGCCTTTTTAAAACATTTTTAAAATCAACTTTTGGTGTAGTACGTTTATTAAACTGTTGTGATCCAGTAAGAATTTGATCCATATATTCAAGTATTATTTTAGATCTCATTTCTGGGTCATTAATTTGATCTAATATATTTAAAATATCTTGTTCAGATTTGGATATATTTGTAAATCAATAGGTGTTGGTCTTGGATAATAATTTTTTATAGAAAATTTTGGAGTTATATATGTTTCTTGAATTTGATTAAGTGTTTTTTGAAATTGTGAATATAAAATTTTTAATTCTTTTTCGTCATCATACTCTAAAACATGTATAGATTTATTAGATTTATTATCTTCTTGTTCTTTTATAGGAGTAGATGTTGAGGCTTGAGTTTTTTGTGAATGTAATGATTGTTGTAATTGTTTAATAAATTCTTGTAAAGAATTTTGTAATTTATATTTAGGTGTAAGTAAAGGTTTAATTATGGATGGTGTAGATGTAGGTATATAATTTGGAAAAGTGGGAGTAACAGATCTAGCATCTAGATTTTTTACTAAATGATAAATAGCATGTAATTTAGTATGTAATTTATTGGTGACTTGAGGAGAATTTTTCATGACTTAAGAGTGGTTTCAATACGAGTACCTTGTTCTCCTATGGTTTGGAGATAAGTATTCGTATAATTTAACTGATGGGAAAGATGTTGATCAGATTCAGCATATGGTCGTGCAGTTATACCAAAATTTAATACAATAGTTTTACTTGGATGATGTATAGAGTGATATTCATTACCATCACGGGTAGACCATTTCTTTTCAAATGTATTTATGAATTGAGTTAATAATTCTTGAGGAATAATAAGATTACGTTGAGGGTAATAAATATTATAATACCATGGAAAGAAATGAATATTAATTTGAAATTTTTGTAGAAATTCAATATATTCACTTTTATTTTGTTTTTCTTGTTCAATTGTATTATTATGTATAAAGCATTCCCTATTATATTTATTATAAGATTTTAAATATTTTTTATTTATTTCTTCAATATTTAATTCATATGGCGATGGATGTAATGATGATATTGTTTGGTGTGATGATGATGATGAGTTTAGTGGAGTGGAATTTTGAGATAATGCGTATATATGTGAGATATGAGAAGTAGGCGGGAGCTAAAGATAATATATTAATATTTAAAGTTGTTAAATCTATATCTATATTTTCTTCTTGATCCAGATTAAAATTATTGCGATAAATTAGTTGAGGAATTTGATCTTTTATTTGGATACCAGATAAAGGATAATTTCTAAAAGATTATTTTTTTAAAGATTGACTCGGTGTATAATAATGTGGTGATTTTAATGATTGGATTGATCTTAATGATTAAGTTCTTAATAATTGTGATGGTGTTTCATAACTCTGTGTTTCAGACCGTTGAATAGATTCTGACCTACGAGGAAAAAATTGAAGTAATACAGATCCATCAAAAAATTCAACAATAGAATCTAGATTTGTTTCCGTTTGAGTTAATTGAAAAGGCATAATTTGATACATGTGCCAACTATTATTATCTTGTTCATCAGTTTTATCAATTTCATGCCATTTAATTACTTTTTGTGTAATTACTTGTAATTTATTAAGATTAGATTGGAACATTATTGTGAATCATGTTGACTTGTTATACCTTTAAATATTGGGGTTGATGTTGTCATAACTTTTAAATAAACTCTATATGTTATTTGTAAATTTAAGGATAAAGCATCCATATTATATCTTTTAGTTTGAACTTGTAACGTTAATATTTTTAATATTGTTGGATCATGAAGTGATAATTCAAAATTAAGAAAGCATTCAAAATATACGGGACCATGTACTAGACTAGTTTTAATAGTACCTAATAATGCACGAGAATAAGAATTATGACGTAAATTTATTAAAGAACAAACAGCATATTTATTTAAATTTAAATGAGTCATAAGTTTTATTCCTACTTGTACTAATCCTAAACGTAAAAAATTAAATTTTTTTTGTTGAAAATTTTTAATTAGATTAGGATATAATAATTGAAAAGTTTGATATTGATTAGTAACGGGTAAAATTTGTTCAACAATTTTAATTTTATAAGTTTGTTTTAATTCAAATTTTTTATCATAAAGTTTATTTATATTCTTTTTTGGCATTGACCAATTTGTTAAAATTTTATTCATATTTTCTACATCAATTTCACTTTGATTAACTATTTGTGGAGATCTAGATGAACCTTCACCAGAAAGTATATGTGAGAATGATATGATAATTCTAGCCAAATTATGTGAATTAATTATACAATGCAATCAGTCAATATGACGAGTATACCTCGGCCTTATAGACACCCACGGAGACTTACTCACCACTGCTCCAAACGTCTTGCCTTTCGTGATTTTCTCGAAATATGACGAGATATTACTGCACTTTTAAAACACGACGCATGACTGTGATACCATTACCAGGCCCAAATATACTTTGGATCTTTTTAATCGTTAATCACACACAAATAATCAAATAAAATAAATCAAACACAATACAAATTTTAATTTTATTAATAAGAGAACTTACAAACTTTGAAGGATGATGACAATAGGAGACGTTTACAAAGAAAGATGGTAGACAAAAAGGAAGAGAATATAGAAAGAGAAAAAAATCTTGAGTATGAGGAATAACCCTCCTCAGTGAGTTAATTTATAAGCGAAGAGAAGGCTCCGGACATGAAAAATATTACATTTTACAAAAGTTAAAGAATTACGTTTTTCTTCAATTTGTAAATCAACAAGGTTTTAATGGAATGGAATCTTGATGGTAAAACGGATTATGAAATAATTGAAATGGGATAACATATGATGATGGCTGCTAATGCGGCATTATCTCATAATCCCTCAAATAATGATGCCTCCGTAGGAGAATTATTAATAGCATAATTTTTCGGCTAACTTCAAGGTTGGTGGGAATTTAAGTGATGAA
This sequence comes from Heliamphora exappendiculata, assembly GCA_034768845.1. NCBI lineage: Eukaryota > Viridiplantae > Streptophyta > Magnoliopsida > Ericales > Sarraceniaceae > Heliamphora > Heliamphora exappendiculata. The sequence goes on along the minus strand of JAOTRH010024244.1, from coordinate 5,729 downwards.
CAAAAATTAAGAATTTTAACATCTGTAAAAAAAAATAAAAATGGCTTAACAATTGAAGAAAATGGTGTTCCAGTAAATGATATTATTACAACCCTTATTACTTCAATAATTCAATATTTTGTTGGTAATACGCAAATTATTTTAGAAAGAGGTAAAGAATTATTAATCAATTTAAAATGCCCCACTTTAACCCATTTTAGATGGTATAAAGATGTATTTTTATCTAAGTTATATCAACGTAATGATGCAAATCAAGATTTTTGAAAAGAACAGTTTATTGCTATTCTTCTCACATTATTTGCTGAAAAAGTAAAAACTCGTATCAGAAATAAAAATCAAGGTTTAATCCCTTATCATCAATATACATATAGCGAATTAATATCAGAATTATGTACAAAAAGATTAGTATTATGTAATGACATAAAACTAAAACACTAATTAAAGAAAGAAAAACGATTAGGAAAAACAGAACTTGATCATTTTGCGATCAATTTGGATATAATACTATTAAATCTCTTCTTGATAGAGATAAAAAAGATTAAGAAAAAAAATCACATAAATATAATCGATATAAGTCTAAATATAAATATAAACCCAAATATAAAAATATGATCAACCTTATAAATCGTATAAAACATATAAAAAAATAAAATACTAAATATAAAAAAAATATCCAATTATAAAAAGTCTAATAAAAATCAAAGATCAACAAATCAAGTATCAACAAGTAATGGTAAATCTTGCTGAAAATGTGGTAAAATTGGTCATTTTGCAAATAAATATTTTACTAAATAAAAAATAAATGAATTAAATTGTTTTGATAAATTAAAACAACAACTATGTAATTTATTATTAAATTCCAATCCTCCAAGTGATAATGAAGATTCTCAATCTGAATATGATTCTGATAATTCTAATTATTCTCTAGAATTAGAAGAATTAAATCAAGATTTAATAACAACATCAAGTGATTCTAAAGAAGATAATAGTAATAATCAATGTTGTAATAAATGTCAAACACAAAATGATTATTATCAAGCAATATTAAATATGAATGACTTATCAATTAAAGGTCCCTACTATAACCCTATATATATGCGGGTAGGCTGAACCAGTTTGAGATTGATAGATTTGATAAATCATAACTCATATATTATTATGATATTATTTTTGTCTTTTAAGACTTAAATATATCGGAATTTTGCTGGTACGAGTTTTCGGAGGATCGTAACCCACACTACGTTTGAGGATCGCGTAAGGGAATATAGTCGAAGATCTTACTAGAGATTCAACTCAGAATCAAATCGTAGTTGAAGATTAAATCGATAAAAGTTATTCTTCTAAATTAACTTTGGTTGCACTGGTTTATTTTTTATCGTTCGATGTTAAAATTTTTATCTGGAACCCGTTTCGGCGTTTGCCCATCTAGTTAATTTTTTTACCGAAAATCGTTTTACAAAAATAATGATCTTGGCCGTTTTACCTCCAACTGTAACCGGCTTCATACAAGTCCTTCGTATCGAACTGTTCTGATAACCATACGTTTACCAAAGATAACATCCGCACATCATTTTCGATGAGCAATATATTATCTACATAAAGTATTAAAAAGATTACCACGCTTCTGTCACGCTTCTTATACACACAATACTCATCTGGATTTTGATCAAAACCATAAGACTTTATGGCTTGATCAAACCGAGTACTCTAAGAGCTTGACGCTTGCTTAAGTCTATAAATGGATCTCTTATACTTGCATAACATGTGCTTCTGGCCATTTACTATGAAACTGTCTAGCTGTACCATATAGATACACTCGTCAAGACTTTTGTTGAGAAAAGCTATCTTAACATCTATTTTTCAAATGTCGTAATCGAAATGAGCCGCAATGGATAAGAGAATCTTATAGACTTAAGTATGGTTACCGATAAAAAGGTTTCCTCATAATCGATCCCTTCTTTTTGAGTTAACTCTTTTGTAACAAGCCTAACTTTGAATGTTTCAACATTCCCGTCTACTTCTCTCTTTATTTTGTAGATCCATTTACATCCGATGGATTTTATCTCTATAGGTGTTCTACAAGTTTTCAGACCAAATTAAAATACATAGATTCTATCTTTAAATTCATAGCCTTTTGCTAAATATCTGCATCTTTGTCCTAAAGTGCTTCATTACAATTATAGAGTTCGGTATCCAGTTCTGCCGAGATCATGCCAAAATACTCTCCCAAGAACATACACCGATTGGGTTGATGAACAACCCTCCCACTACGACGAGGCACTACATACGTCTGTGTATTAGTAGTAACGCACTGTGCTGAATTTAAACCCTGTGCACCATTACCCACATGCTTGTCAGGCATGTTAATGGTAGCACCCTGATCAGGATCTGCATCTGCATCTGTCCCGATAATTCTCTTACTACGACGAGGCAATGGGATTCAGTAACTTGTAGTTCTTCCTCCGTTCTACTAGTATTTTCTCTCAATTTTTTCAAAATAATTTTATTTTTGGGTTTGTGGTCCACAATATAATCCACTTTCAATAATCGAGTATTGGTGCTAACAATAGCCTTCCTATCCTTAGAATTATAAAATAAACCAACCTTCATTGCCTTAGGATACTCGATAATGAATTAGACTTCTGTCATCGGTTCTAACTTACCCGTGTTCCTTTTCAGCACATGTGCTAGACACCTCCAAATCTAAATATGTCTCAGACTAAGCATGCACCCTATCCACAATTCTGTGGGAGTAGAAGGTACTGACTTAGAATGTACCAAGTTTAGAATATAAGCTGCTGTTTTTAATGCAAGTCCCCAAAATAAATCAAATAATTCTGAATAACGCATCATCGACCTTACCATCTCCAAAAGAGTTATATTCCTTCTTTCTGCTACACTATTCTACTGTGGAGTGCCCAGTGCAGTCAACTGGGATATAATCTCCTTTGATGACAAGTAGTCCCTAAACTCTCCAAAGAGGTACTCCCCACCACGGTCGGATCGTAGTGATTTGATACTTTTATTCAGACGCTTCTCTGCCTCCGTCTTGAATTTTTTGAATTTTTTAAAGCATTCAGACTTATGGTGCATTAGGTAAATGTATCCATATCTTGAGTAGTCGTCAATGAAATTGACAAAGTATTCAAAGCTATCTTTAGCCCGAATAGTCATTGGACCGTACACATCAGAGTGAACCAATTCTAACGGTTCTTTAACTCTATAGCATTTAGTCGAAAATACCCTCTTGATCATCTTACCCTTTAAACATGACTCACAAACTAGAAATATCTCCACTTCTAATGAACTCAAAGGTCCATCTGCTACCAGTCTGTTTATCCCTTTTAGATTAATATGACCCCAAGCGTAAGTGGCAAAAAAATGTTTGGTTTATTAAATAAGGAACTTTTCTTTTATATGATAAATTAGATATGTTATTCAATTCAGTTAATTGTAGTATAAGAGAGATAGGAGATATAATATATAAATAATCCACTAATGTACCAAAATAAATAAACGTTTATTTTTTTTAATAACCACAGAGTCATTAAAATGAACAGAATATTTTTTCTTTATTAAATTAGAAATCGAAATTAAATTTATTTTAATATAAGGTACATAAAGACAATCTTTCGAAATTAAAATTCTATCTCTACTAAAGCTGAGAGTGACACATTCTACTACAATTGCTGCCACCCTTGTGTTATTGGCCATATGTAAGTGAATTTTTCCATTACTGAGCAGTCTGATTTTTTAGAATCCCTGCAAAAAATTACAGACATTATTATGGTTTTCATATCTACACACCAGGTACCGGTAGATAATACTGTAAACATATTTCAACCACTAGTGAACAAAAATTACCTTGCTTGTTCTACTTACTGAGAAAAATTGGATACTATTTTTTTCAATGCCCAAACTGGTTACAGTGATAGGACTTGCCTTTGGGTTTCTTCACACCAGCTTTTATCCCCTTAGCTTCTTTTGGACCTATGCCTCCCTATTTTTGAACATTTTCTTCTTCTTGCCGTTCGGCTTAGAGGAAAAACCTTTTTCTACTACATGCACAGTACTTGGCTTTCTAAGAACATCATCGGCTTTAAGTTCTTTAAGAAGTTCTATCAATGAAAAGCTGAGCTTTTTCATGAAACAATTCAGGTAGAACTGCTTAAAGCTATCAGGCAGTGACTGGAGTATAATATCGACTTAGGTTTTCTCATTAATCTCAGCTCCAAAGATCTCTAGTTCATTTAGAAGACTGATCATCTTTAGAACATGATCCCCTAATTGGGACACTTTCAGCTATGCTTGTATTCATTAAAGATTTCATGGCCACCTACCTAGTTGCATAATTTTGATTCTCAAATATTTTCTTGAGGTTCATAATCATGTCATAGGTATTAGGCATAAACTGATGCTAATGTTGCAATACATTTGATATGGAAGCCAAAATGTAACAACGAACCATCTGATCAGCTTTCTATAACTTCTGATAAGCCCAAATTTTCTGTTCGATTGCTCTCTTGTCAGGTACTGGTGGACAAATCTCACATAATACAAATTTGTAGTTCTCAGCAGTTAAGACAATATTCAAGTTTCTTTTCCAATCAACATAGTTTGGTCCCGTTAGTTGTTTTCTTTGAGAATGGTCGCGAGTGATTTGAAAATTATTTTAATTCTAAGAATCACATAATTAAAATAATCATTAATTATGACGAGCAAAATTTTAAATTTATTTTAAAATTAGTTCCATTTAATATTTTTAAAAAAAATTCGCCAGCAGCCTGGTACTATGTGAATAGCATGTCTTGATAGTAGAACGTATAATATCCATCGTTTGTCCAGACAGACCAATTCTTATTAATTTTACAATCTAAGTAACAAATCATATCAAGTAAAATTAAATAACTGACATAGTTTCAGTTCAATAAATAATAGTAGTGACTCAGATGGAGATGTTACTATTATTTACAGTTAAATGTTAATTACCATCTAATACTGAATCAATCGCATCACAATGAACCTTCAGATCGAGAAGTGATCCACACTAACGATTATCTAGAATCATCTCTAAAGTAGGCTCGTACCGGTGATACCGCAATTAAACCTGTCTAATTGGGAGGAAGGCTTTACAGTCAACACACAAAATTAATTATATCACCTATAAAGTGGTGATAGAGACCGCAGAATTTATCTGTGAATAAATTTTCTCTTTCACTTATATTTTAAAAATATTTTTAAGGGTTATAAAAATTCATTTAATTAAAATAAATTTATTAATGCCAAAAATCGCATGATCCAAAAAAATCTTAAAATATCTTTCTGTGTACACGATCTAAAAGAATCTGATTTGCCAAATCATCTTTTTATGTTTTAAAGCGTAATAAATAAAATTACCGACGAATGCACAGTTTTTTCTTTACTTTACAGCTAAGGTATTGAATAAAAGCATTAAAGTATTTTATTTTTTCGTTGCACATTTTTTGAAAAATAATAATTTATTAAAATTTAACATTTTTCCATTTAATTAATCAAAAATTCAGAATTAATTTTCACATTTTTTCAAGATATCCGATTTATTAAAAAATCATCTTAAATGTGTTATTTTGTAAAAAATAAAATATCTATTTTTTTATTTAATTAAAAAAATTTAATGTAATTTTTCTTTACAAAATATTAATTAAAATTAACATGAATAAATAAAATAAATATATATCATCTACGTAGTT
>JAOTRH010024233.1:0-21750 GCA_034768845.1 Heliamphora exappendiculata | reverse complement strand
TTGCACCAATCCTTGCATTGCGTCATTGATCTTCTTTGCTCTTGATCTTGTGATTGGCCCTTCTAGGACTTGCAACGATTCTCTGAGAGTCTGTCCACCATCTCTAAGACCACCTTGATTCCCATCATATTCAAGCCTGGAGATTGGGTTTGGGTGCATATGTGCAAGGAACGCTTTCCAGCCCGTAGAAAAACTAAATTGCACCCTCGGGGTGATGGACCTTTCCAAGTTCTGGAGAAGATCAATGATAATACTTATAAAATCAATCTTCCAGGTGAGTATAATGTTCTGCTACTTTTAATGTTTCTGACCTTTCTCCTTTTGATGTAGGTAACGATTCTTGGTCGAATCCTTTTGAGGAGAGGGGGAATGATTGGAACCAAGGTGGTCTTAGAGATGGTGGACAGAGTCTCAGAGATGCGTTGCAAGTCCCAGAAGGGCCAATCACAAGATCAAGAGCAAAGAAGATCAAGGACGCAATGCAAGGATTGGTGCATTCTGTTAGGACCGAGCATGCCAATTTATTATACAAGAATCCACCGTTTAAGATGGGATCACAAAAAGAAGAACATGTTCCACTTCCTGTGATAGAAGCTACGAAGAGAAGCACAACCTAATGTTTTGGATTTTAATATTCATGCTTATGGGCTTATTGGACTATTTAATTTGTTGGGTTTTTGCTTTTAATTATTATAAGAAGAATAAAGATTTGGGCCTAAGTAATTTCGGCCAGCCCATGATTGGGTTTAGTTAGGTTTAGTTTTGGCTAGCACATGTTGTCCTACATTGCTTAGAAATTAGGAATTTCTTCCAACCTTCTCCTATATAAAGGAGCCTCCATGTATTATTTTGACATGAATAAAGTGAAGTACAATTTTCTTTGAGAGAAAATTTCTCTTGTAGTTCTCGAGTGAACTAAAGGACTTATTAAAATATTTTCTAAGTTTAGCGCAATGTGTGCGACTTGTGTGTGCGATCTGTGGTGCGGAAGTGTGTGCGAATTGAAACCCGCCCCCTAGGGTTTTTTCTCCACCTGATCTATGGCAAATCTACCTGTGACGGTTGCGATTCAACCTAGGGCTTCTTCCCCTAAGGCTTCCTCTCCTAAGACGATGACTAATCAAGGAATGGATGCTCCCGTACCTGCTATGAATGCTATTGTTGAGAAGCAAGGGAAACCCCCTGAATGTAGCTTCGCTCCTTCTCTGCAAATGCTACGGTTTTCCCCAAAACTTAGTGATATTTTTCTTGAAGGTAACAAAGTTCAGACTGTTCTTTCAAATGTGGATGAAATGATTGAGGCTGAAGTCAATAGTGTCCAAAAGGGCTTGAAGCCGTTTACAACCGATATGTATGAAGCTCTCATGGCCCGTATGTGGCATCTGAAGGGTCTTAGTCTGATTAAAGTTTCTACCTTGATCCCCCGGGTAAGCGATGGTGAGTCTGAAAAGCTTGCTAACGTCACTGTGGATATTGAGGAGGAGGAAGACATAAACCACCATGAATTGATGTTACGGGCAGCGTAAGTCGACAAGGGCCAGGTGGAAGCGAAGATTGACCGTATTAGGGAGGTCCTTGTTCACAAAGAGGGCCGAACTCAAATTGGTGCCATGGGGGATTCTGATAATGAAGTGATTCCGGCTGAAAAGGAACCAACTTTCGTGCGCACAGTAAGAGGACGTGGGGGCCGTTTTATGTCCCACGACTGCGGTGGTGGGAGATTTGGTGGAAGACGTGACATCAGAGCATCTCAGCGATCGTGGGCGTCTGTTGTTGTAGAGGGAACAAGTCGTAAGGATGCAGATGAACCCGGTGACGGTTCCGCACGTAGGGTGTTCGCTACCATGCTTCAATGAAAAGTAGAGCCATCTCCTCTTACTAACTGAAGTTCTGGGGACCGACTTGAGTTTGTGGCGCCAAACCAGTCTCAACCTGATGAGGTAACCATTGATTATGCTTTTGTTGATGAAAAATCATGGGAGGATTGTCTAGTGGGTTATTTTCTTGACTCGTCTCTAGCTTTTGGCCTTGTTCGTGCCGCAGGCAAAACCCTTTGGGATGAAGATGGTCTAGTGGATGTTTTGGGTAACGACATAGGTTTCTTTCTCTTTAAGTTTAAAAGTATTGAAGCTATGAACTCGGTGATGGAGAGGGGTCCCTGGCACTTCTCTGGCAAACTGCTCATCCTACAACGTTGGAGGAAATGTCTTAATTCACTAAGGAAGCAATTTCAAAAATTCCTATTTGGGTTAAATTACATGACCTACCTCTTGAATTTTTGAATTCCCAATGCTTAAGTCGCATCACGAGTGTTTTAGGGGTTCCCCTCTATTTGGACAGAGCCACAAATTTCAAGCAAAGGATTTTGTATGCTCGGGTATGTGTGGAACTTGATGCATCAAAGCCGTTATTACATTCTATTTCTGTTAATTGAGAGGGAGCATCTGTTCTGGTTGGTGTGGAATATCAAGGCCTCCTGGCGATATGTGATCACTGCAAGGCATTTGGGCATGACATTAAGCGGTGTAAGCTTTATAAACCGGTTGAAGCCCCTAAGGAGCGGACTCGAGTTAGCAAAGGAAAGGAAGTGGATGCAGTGAAAGGTACTCCTCAGGTCGCTGAACCTGCATTGAATACGCCCTTGTCATCTAACCTAATCTGGTGTGAAACTCTACCGAGGCAAGAACAGAGAACTATGGCGGTTTCAAGATCTCCTTCCCCAAAACAATTAGTTGCTGTTGTTTCTACCAAGCTAGAGAAGCCAGTGGACCCCCCATTGGCAAGAACCTCTCATGTTAACAAAGACAGTGGGAGTGTAAGCACAGTAGGCCGATCTTCTCTTACTCGCAGTAAATCGGGGCTTGAGGTGGAACCGGTCCCTGTTGTGGGACAAGGTACTGAAGCGGAGCCTATAACTCTCTTGGACGAGCTGGACAGTGGCTAGGAGCAAATTCTGCCTTCTCCTAAGGGCTCAGGATCCAGGAAGGTGAACAGCCACAAGAAGAAAAAGAAAAGGTCCTTCACTTAACCTTCCTTTATTTAAATGTCTATTACTTCTTGGAATGTTAGGGGTCTAAATAGTTCTTTTAAACAAAATGAATTGAAGTTTTTTTGTTAAATCATCACAGGTTAAATTACTTTCTTTGAATGAAACTAGGATTAAAAAAGAAAAGGATGACCTAATTTTTGATAAAACCTTCCCTTCCTGGAATTTTGTAAATAATTATGATTTTGGGGCTTTGGGTCGCATTTGGGTTTGTTGGGATCCTGTCTTTGTAAACTTTCAAGCTACTGATGTTGGTAACCAATGGATTCATGGTAAGGCCACTTTCTTGGATAATAAAGCTTCCTTTTGGGTTACTTTTGTGTACGGGCTTAATACTTCTGTTGAAAGGGTTAGCCTCTAGCATAAGATTGTCTCTCTTTCCCCTGGCCTCTCTAACTCCCCCTGGTTAGTTTTAGGGGATTTCAATGCCATTCGTCATCCTCATGAGCCTATTGGGGGGTGTGGTAAATGGCCTACACATATGGATGACTTTAATAAGTGTTTGTATGAGGCTGAGTTAGATGACCTTAGATACAGTGGGATCTAGTTTACTTGGTCTAATAATTAGCAGGGTGATAATCTTATCAAATCTAAGATTGATCGTGCCCTTGTTAATGAGGCTTCGATCATCACTATGATTCAAGCTAGTGCCTTCTTTACGCCCCTTGGTATTTCGGACCATGCGCGTACTGATATTATGCTTGATTTCGATAAAGCCAAGTCTCGGAAGCCATTTAAGTGCTTTGATTTTTGGGCTAAAAGCCCCAAGTTTATTCCTTTAGTTAAGGAGGTTTGGTGTACTTCTGTTGATGGGTCAGATATGTACAGGGTTAGCTAAAAGTTGAAACTTCATAAAACCCAGCTTAAAAAGCTTAACAAGGAGTCGTATAGTGATATATCCAACCGCGTGGCCAATCAGAGGGCTATCCTTGAGGACCTCCAACTTTAGCATGATTCGACCCCTAGTGGTATTGTTTTGTATGAGATGGAGAGGGCGGCTTGTAAATCTTTTGTTGAGCTTATCATGGCTGAAGAAAGCTTTTTCAAACAAAAATCCAAGATCCAATTGCTTAACCTTGGGGATCAGAATTCTAAGTTTTTCTTCAAATCTATCAACTTTCAGCGTAACAGATCTCGGATTACTTATGTTACGAGTGAAGATGGGGTGGCTTACACTGAAAAACACAGATCTCTGAGCATATTATTGACTACTACCAGGGCCTTCTTGGTACTAACTCTAGTGTTGATAGGATTGGGGTTAGGGATTTAGAAGGGATTATCACTAAGCGTCTGTCTACGCAAAGTGTTGCTAAGTATGATGAGAGATGTTTCTGAGGAGGAGATCCGTGCCACTATGTGGTCTCTTAAAGCCAATAAAGCCCCTGGATCAGACGGCTAATCGGTTGGGTTCTTCAAAGATGCCTGGGATGTGGTTGGTCAGGATGTCACTAGGGTGATTAATAGTTTTTTTCATTATGGCCATATCCTTCGGGAGATTAATACTACCATTATTGCTTTGATCCCTAAAGTCCCTAATCCTTCATCCATTAAGGAGTATAGGCCTATTTCCTGTTGCAAGACTATATATAAATGCTTCTCCAAAATCATTGCTAATAGAATGGAGGAGTCCCTATCTGAAATCATTTCCCCTGCTCAGTCTGCTTTTGTGAAGGGGCAGAGGATTGCGGATAACATTTTTCTATCACAGGAGCTTCTGAGGGATTATCATAAACAAAGTCATGGTCCTAGCTGTGCCCTTAAAGTTGACATTATGAAAGTTTATGATAATGTGCGTTGGGATTTTATGATTGAGGTTCTGAGGAGTATGGCGTTCCCGGAGGGAATGGTTAATTGGATTAAGCTGTGTATTACCTCTCCTAGCTTTTCTGTTAGTATAAATGGTGAGCTTAATGGCTTCTTTCAGGGAAAGAAGGGTCTTCGGCAGGAGGATCCCTTATCCCCCTACCTCTTTGTTATGGCTATGGAGGTGTTGGCTGGGTTATTTGAGAAGCGTATGCAGGAGGGTTCGTTTAACTACCATTGGAGGTGTGGTAAGAATAAGATTGTTAACCTCTGCTTTGCCGATGGCCTTATGGTCTTCTCCATGGCAGAGGTCACCTCTGTTAGATTTATTCGCCAGGTCCTAAATGACTTCCAAAGGCTGTCTGGTCTCTCCACAAGTCCCCAAAAAAGTGACATCTATTTCTATGGGGTCGGTAGTGCTTTGAAAATGGAGATTTTGGATATTCTTGGTTTTTGTGAGGGCTCTCTTCCTGTTAGGTACTTAGGGGTTCCCCTTACTACTACCAAACTTACCTACCGGGACTGCAAGCCCCTCATCGATAAGATTGCTGGTAGGATCCAGGTGTGGACTAGTATGTTTCTCTCTTACGCTGGCAAAGTCCAATTGATCGGCTCTATTCTTTTCTCCATGCAGGTGTATTGGTCCACTTTGTTTATTCTCCCCAAGAACGTTTTCCGTGAGGTTGAGAGCTTACTTAGGGCTTTCTTGTGGAGTGGTCCTGATATGAAGACATCTGGTGCTAAAGTTGCTTGAGAGGAGGTGTGTGTTCCTCATAAAGACCGCCTTGGGATTAAATCGTTGGTTCTGTGGAATAAAGCTGCGGTGGCCAAGCATATTTGCTTCTTGCTTACGGTGGGTGATGTATCTCTGTGGTGCATGTGGATTAAATCTAATATTTTTCGTGGTAAATCGTTTTGGTAGGTCAAGATTCTACAATTGGCCTCCTGGTGTTAGAGGAAGATCCTTCAGCTTCGTCCGTTAATTAAATGCTATTTTCTTTACGAGATAGGTAATGGTGATGATACTTTCTTATGGTTTGATCCCTTGCATCCTTGGGGGTCTTTGGTTGAGGCTAAGGGGCCGAGGAATGTGTATGATTCCGGGATGGGTCGAGATTCTAAAGTTAATCAGATTGTGAATGGCAACCTTTGGAGATGGCCATTTGCTGTGACCATGGATCTTTTGGAGATGCGTAGGGAGGTTAGCGTTCTTCCTTATGCTTCCCGATGTGATAGCATCAAGTGGACCCTTAACAGTAATAAATTCTCTATTGGGTCCCTTTTGGAGGAACTTTGGGTCCATAAGCCTGTGTAGTCTTGGTGTAAAGTGGTGTGGTTCAAGCACCACATTCCTCGTGTCAATTTTATTCTCTAGGTTGCGATCAGAGGCCGCCTTAGTACCGGGGATAGGTTATTGATTGTGATGTTAAACGTAGTCTCTACTCTGGGGCTATTTAGACCCATGACCATCTTTTCTTTGCTTGCCCCTTTGTTCAGGCTATCTGGACCAGAGTTTTAGCTAAGTGTGGGATTAGTTGGTCAGAGACCTCATGGATGGCATGGAAGGATGCTTTTGCTACTAAGGTGGTTGGTCAAACCTTGAGTTCTAGTGTCAAGCGATTGGCGTTCTCTGTCGCGATTTACTATTTTTGGCGGGAGCGTAATTTTAGAAAGTTTTAGGGTCTAAAGAAAGGTTGGGTGAGAGTCTTAAAGGATATTTACGGATGGTGAGAGAGAGGCTTTCCACCCTTAGGCGTGTGCCTGTTTCTCAAAATAATATGGAGATCTAGGGTGATTTGAGCCTGGTGAGGGATATTTTTACCCTAATGTCTTTTTCTAATTGCTCTTGTTTGTTGCTGCCTGGCAGCACTGGTTGGATGACTGAGTTTTGTTTCTATCTCCTTTTTGGAGTGCTGAGAGTTTCAGATATATGGACTGAGTGTTTTTTGTGATGTTTCTAACACTTATATCCTGTAAGTTTTGTTTTGTGCATAATGGCATGGAAGGTTTAGGAGTTTTTTATCTCACGCGAAGCCGTTGTGAGACTTGCTTCTTTCTTTTTTGGAGTTTGAGCTATACACTTGTCCAAATTCTTGTGAGATTAGCCCCATTTTTTGGAGTGCTGAGCCCTTTCTCGATTTTCTAATTGTATATCTATTTCTAATATGGATGTGTGTGTGTGTTACATTGCTCTTTCATTGCTTTATCTTGGTGATATGTTCAGGTCTTATTGGCTGCCAGCTTCTAGAAAGAAGAAGGCTCGGTTAGGAGTGTAAAGGCCGCCTGCTGTCTTTCTGATTTTTTTTATCATGTTGGCCTCTACTTTTGTGGATCTCCTGTTGTGCATCCTAGCTTTGAGGGGTATTTATAGCCTCTTCTCTTGCACATATGGTATTGTACATATTTTTTGTCTTCCTAACTATGGGGGCTGTCCATAATTTTTTGTTTTTTGTTTGTGGTGCTCTCGGTTAGCTGGTTCTCTGTGGGCTTGGATCTATTTTTTTAGATGTTTGTTGGTTGCTCTAGCCGGCTGTTTTGTGGCCATTTTATCATAGTTATATAGGTTTTTTCTCCTCGTCGTTGGTCTGTAATAGCTGATTGGTTCTGGGTGGTTTTTCTGTTTGGGCTTACAGGTTTTGGTTCCCAATTGGGTGGATATTCACATGTTTTGGTTTTTTTGTGTATTGTATGAACAGCCTTCCCCCTTACGGCTTGTGTAAGGGATGCGTGTGTGCATTTTTTTTTCTGACTGTCTCGGTTTGTTTTTATTGTTTTGTATGCTGCTCGGGTCTGCTAGTTCTGGGCTGTGGTGCAATCTCTGGGTTCTTTGTTTCGAGTTCCTGGTTTTTAGGTTGGAATGGTATTTAGGTTATTCTGTTGTTAGTTGTTTTTGCTCGATTTGGAGTTTAAATTTTAAGTTTGGCTACCTATATTGGGCTATTTTTGGTGCCTGGGTCAAGCTTTTGATGCCTCGGTTCAGCTGTGGATCACTCTTGGGTTTGTCAGTTTGCTTTCGGCTCAGGCGGTGGTGCTGTTTGGCTGCTCTTTTCTGGTGTTGGTTATGGTTTTTGTTGCTGCGATTTTTGAGGCTATGGGTGTTTAGACCTTTTGGTCTCTTGCTGTATGGTTTTCTAGTCCATTACCCTTATGGTGTTATGGCTTTGGCATCCATTTTTTGTCTTTTCTATTTCTTGTTTAGTTGGTTTCGGCTTAACCTTAAGCCGTTTTATCTTGGTTCTGGGTAAGCCAAAAGCCAGTTCTCCTTTGCTTCTGGTTTCTTGTGGGTGTTTTGTAAGGCCTGGGGTATGCCCCTTGTATTCGTGTTCCTTTTTTTTTTTTTCTTATACATCACATTTAATTACCCAAAAAAAAAAGATCTAAAGGACTTATCAAGGGTTTTTTCCTTGTGGCGTCTTAGCTACAATCTTGGTTCTTGAAACAAGAGTTCAACGGGTCAAGATTTGTTCCTTGACTTGATTTTAACGTCTTGGATTTATTTCAATTTGTTCGTGCGTTCAAAGAGATTCAAATCCTTGCCTGTTCACATCATGTATCCCACTTAATGATTCCACATTTAGTTTTCATTTTCCACTTTACATGAAATTTCTCAAATATGAGTTCATCGGAGTTTCTCAGCTACATTTAACTTTAATTGTTTTTTTATGAATAATTTATTGTAACATAAAAGAAAAGAAAAAAATGTACATAGTTCCAATGGGCATACCCCAGGTAATTACATCACCTAACATTTAGGAGGAGACCTCATACCAAGAGGACACAAAAGATGAACAGACCTAACAACATCAAAACAAGGCATACTATAACCCCGCTGGATAGCGGGGGAAGCTATCTAACAAATCATATTCCATGCACAACTTGCATGGATAGAAAAAATACCAACTTACCAAGAGGACCAAAACCAAGCTAGCAAGAAGAACTGGACGGCCAATACGAATAGACACAAAACCTACTGAAGCTCGGCTCGTCAAAAAGCTTCAAACCTCAAACTGAAAAAGACCTACTCTCCTCAAAAGTCCTTCCAAAAAGCCTCTACAAAGCTAAGAGAATAACCAACTTCAAAAGCTTGGGAGGCCAAAGGAGGCTGGTCCTCTAACTACGGCGCTAGGAAGTAGGAGAAAGGACAGCCCCAAGGGAACCTTAGCTCAGGGAAAGAGGCCAGCACCAAACCAACTCCGCTAACGGACCTAACTCCGCACCCTAGCCAAACTAGGAACAACCCAAACGTAGCCCAAACATGCAAAGAAAAGAAATCTCCCCAGCCAAAAGACTAAGAACAAGACAACGAAGGATCAAAACCACAAGTCCAAAGGACAACCAAAGGGAACCATCAGAGGTTTAAGAGCAAAGTACTGGAGGGAGATAGGCCCCTGGCCAACCGAAGAAAGCAACAGACAGATTAACTCCAGAAAACTCCAACTCAAAATTGCCAAGGAAAACCACCAACTTACCCTGCGCATAGGGTCATCAAACAAAAGCGGTGGAAGATCCCCACAAGTCAATAGAAAGCTAAAGACAGAATAGCCCGAGAGATAACCGGCTTAGAGAAACCTAGGCCATCCCAAAGAAAAACTCTGCCATCAAATCCAAATGAAGCACATCCTTAGCTAAACCCATCTCAAAGAACCACTAAAAGATCCACACCAGAGGTACCCAGCCAGAAGTGTAGACAGATCCTCATCCATACCAAAGGAACCTCATATGGTCAATAAAGCAACACACTCCCTGGAGGGAAGGGAGAAGAAAATTTAACTTTAATTTGCCTCATTTTACTCCAAGTTTCAAACACAATACTAAATGCTGTAAATCATTCCATAATTTTCCAAGTCTTCTTATTAGATATCAACATAGCTTATAAATCATAAGCTAACAAATCATGTGGCTCCAATTATACTTCAATAATCTAATTGTTACAAACTCATTCACCAATTCATATTTTAGGACATGGTTTCATGTCAAAGCTTTAAAAAAAAAAAGGTATTCAAGTATTTGATCACCTAATTACCCCAAAAAAAGTACTTGATCGCCAATCCCCCTTGATAGGAATTTCCAAAGCTTTACTTATTTCATTAGGGCATTTGTTTCCTCAATCACTTGGGTGTGAAGATAACATCGGTGGCTTTCCGAGCTTAAGTTCTCCTATGTAGAGAACCTACTTTCTTTAGCTTCTTGAGCTTTTGAGGTGTTGGTGTGTTCTTGGCAATGTTGAGTAGTGTTGATAGGGCGTTTTGAGGGGTTTTTCAAAGTATTGAGTATTATGGTTGGGCATCTCGATTGATGGTTGGGTTTCGAAGTGCTTCTTGGGTTTGGATGACTAGTTACTTGTTGGATCTCTTCTTTTCTCTTGTCCTTGTCTGAATTTTGGCACCTATTGGTTATATCCTTTGCGGGAGCCAATCTTCAGCGGGGATTAGGAGATTTTTTAGTTTTTTGGCATGTCTATTGGTTCTATCCTTTGTTTGTATGATGGTGCTTTCCTATCCGTGCAAGATGTGCATGGTTATTGTTTTATTAGGAAGTTTCCCCCGCTGTTGAGTGGGGTTGGGTGTGTTTTGTGGCTGTTGTTGTTAGGTCTTTTTGTTTTTCTTAGATAATCTGGTTGATAGGAGGTCTCCTCCTACATGTTAGGTGATGTAATTACCTAGGTAATCTGGTTGAGTGAGTGATGTGAGACTTTGCTCTCTCCTTTTGGAAAACTGTGGCTGTGAGATTTGCTTCTATCTCCTTGTTGGAGTGTAATACACCAGTGTAGAGAGTGTGAGGTCTATGAGTGTGCGTTTCACTTTATTTGGTTTTCTCAAGGGTTCTCTATGCATCTCGGTCCTGTGTCTTTTCCTATCCGAAATGGAAGAAGCCTCGACGGTGAAGTTGCTGTGAGGGGTGTTATAGCCTTTTCTCTTTGTACACAGGGTATGTGTATTTTGTTTTTCTCCAAGCTATGGGGGTTGTCCATAGCATCTGCTATGTGGTGCTTTGTTTGGCTGTTCCTGTTTGTTGGTGGATGTGGGCCCTGGCCGTGTTTTGCTTGCTGATTGGGGCTGTTCTTAGCATTTTGGGCTACATGTTTGGGGGCTGTCATTGGTTTTTTTGTGGTGGTTACTTGCTTTATTTTGCTTGTTGGTTCTCTTTAGGTTGCTGAGGGGCTGCTTGCTTATGTGGGGCAGTTTGCTCCTTCCCTTCATACTACCATCCAAGTAGTGCAGGTCTGTTTTGATTATGGTCTGATGCGGTTTTTTTTAGGTTGACTGGTCAATCCTTTCCAGCTGGGGTGGATAGTTTTGCCTGTTTTGTGATTTTTTGGAGGTTGGCTGGACAATCTTACTGTGGTTTTTGAGGTCGACTTGACAGTTCTTGCTGTGTGTTAGGACTAGTTTTCTCTTCCATTATTTTTCAATTATGGGGGCCGTAACTTTGGCCTCTCTTTACTGTCTTGCGGGTTTCAGTTTGTGGGTTGGTCTCTTTTCTGATTGGTTAAGGCTAAGATGAAAGAATTTTTTGCTCTTAGTTTGTTGTCTAGTGGGATTTTGTAAGGCCTGGGGTATGCCCCTTGTACTTTTGTATCTTTTCTCCTTTTATGCTACAGTTAATTAACCAAGACCTTTGATGGTGGTTCTTGATCAAGCATACACTGCTCAAGTTCATGTCAGTAAGGCGTCTTTGGATCACTCCCATGGCAACGGTGGGGTGTATCTACAGTACTGGAGAATGTTTTGATCGTCATGTCTGATCTTTCTTCGGAGATTCGTTAAACTCTCAGTTGCTTGGTCGAGCCTGTAAGCGGGCTCCCATGGTGGTTTTGTTGACTATGAGTGTTCAGCATTACCTCTGGGTTCGCAAATCTGGTGGAGTTGATCAGGTTAGATCTCTTGTATGGATGTTTGAAAATGCAACCAGATCTGGTTTAGGTGGCCTCTATGTTCTTTTGGGTCTAGATGCTTATAATTTCTCTGGCATCTTGAATATATGGTTGGAACGATTTCTTGGTTCGATTCTGGTTCGAACTGTTAACTTTGAATCTTCTTAAGAAGACAACGATGTTAGGACAAGTGCTTGATATTTTATAAGTCGGTGGATCATAACCCAAAACCAATTCTCGATTTCCTATTTTTGAGCAGCATGGCTGTTAAGCTACTGTTGGTTTCGTTTTTTACTGGTTCTACGTTTGCTCCAATAGCTCTTGAGGAAGACGAGCTGCTTGAGTGGGAAAGAGCTGAAATGTGTTGTTGCCTTGGTCAGATTGTGGGACCCATTTGAGGGTCCTTGTTTGGCACCCAAACCGTGGGTTGGTGGGACCCGCGGTTCTTAAACGTTTTTCAGTTGGGATCATCTTGGTTGTATGTTTTAAAAAATCGGCTGGTATTGGGATTTTCCAAACACTATTTTCTCGGAAAACCACGTTTTATTTTGGGTGGCCCTCTCACTGGTTTCTTGGTGGTCCCACGGGCACCTAAGTGGAATGTGACCCTAATGGTTGGTCTAGTTAATTTCTGTGTTTGTATGTTAAACACGAGCAGGTGTTGTCTTTTGTACTAGTTGGTAATTTGGTGGTGGACTATTTGGTAGGTACCGCCACCAGTGTTGGACCTGCCTCTTTTGCTGTGGATTTTTGAGTGGGTTTTGGAGTAGGGATGTAGCTATTGGTCTGCTTCGTCTGGATCCGATGGTAGAGTTTCCTTTGGGATGGCCTAGGGTTTATCCTTACTTGATTTTCTGGGGATATTCAGCCTATTGCTTTGCTAACTTGTTGGGGCCTCCCACCGCTTCTGTTTGGCGACCCTGTGCGCAGGGGATGTTGGTATTTGCGTTGGCAGGATTTGAGCTAGGGTTTCTAGAGCTGATCTATTTGATGCTTCCTCTTGGCTGGCTAGGGGCCGATCTACCTCTGGCACTTTAATCTTTAACCTCTACTAGTTCCCCTAAGGATGTCCTTTTGATTTAAGGATCTTACTTTGGAATGGACTTATCTCTTTACTTTAGTGGGTGATCTCGACTCTATCCTTTCCTCCCTAGTTGAGGAGTGCTACTATCACTGAGAGACTAAGTTTACCTTGCACAGCATTTGGGATTTACTCTTCAACTTAGTTTGGCCCTTAGTGTCTGAGGGTTGGCGCCTTTCAAGGAGCTAAGCTTCAGCAGGTTTTATGTAATTTGGGTTTGGTTGACCAGTTCTATGTGCCAAATCTCTTTTTCTTCTTGTCCCTGTCTAAATTATGGGGCCCATTACCATTTGTGGGAGCCAGTATTCAGTAGGGATTAGGAGTATTTTAGCTTTATCGGCATGTTTATTGGCTCTATCCTCTGTTTTTATTTGGTGTTTTCCTATCCGTGCGGGTTGTGCGCGAACTTTGACGTAGTTTTTCCCTATCCACATGGGTTGTGCGTGGAATATGCATCATAGTTAGCTTTCCCCCGCTTAGAGGTGGGGTTTGGTTTTATTTGTTTTATATGTGTAGGACGTAGGCTCCTAGTGGTAATCATGTAATCCCTTGGGGTATACCCCTTGTGGTCATGTAATTTTTTCTCATTTTTATGTTACAATTAATTACTCAAAAAAAAGATTTCTTGAACAAGGAATTGAGAAGAAGGTTTGATGGTGTCTGGATAGGACCTCTGAAGGTAAACAGGTGATTGAGTAGAGCAAGGCTGTGGAGTAATTTTTGCACCAAGAGAAGCATGGCAGAGAACTAAAAAGAGTTACAAAGACGCTATGGGGGGCACTTGGAGCCTCAGTTGTGGAGATTGGACAAATTGCAGGTTGGAATGAGGATGAGAAACCATCCTCTGCTTCAATCGAACTTCATTTGACTCAATAACACAAGGCAGAGAGTCGGCTGCCATGGAGGATGCAGGTGAAATCTCCATCTAAGGGAAACCAGAAATCGCCAAAACTCTGAGGAAACACCGGTGGTAGTTGTGACACTGGAGAGGTCGCCATTGGTGGTGGAGCGCCAGGGCAGTGGCGGCTAGCCTGTCGATAGTGATGGAGGTAGCGCGCGGTGCTTCGTACCTAGCGTCGCACCTTGCGTTGCACACAATCAGCTGCGGTTAACACTGAATTCCATCCACCTGATTGAAAAATGAGTTGAGACTTCAAATCATCTTCCTATTATTATATAGTCAAGTATAAACTCGTAGTTCGTTCTATCACAAGACCCACATTGTAAGTTTCCACATTTAGCATCTTATCCAACAAAACCAAATCCCTTTTTCTCGAAATCAAATTTATAAGCCATAAATTTAGTAAGATTTTCCTTTATCCTCTCAAGTTTCTCCATTAAATTATAAGTTACTGTACAATCGTTAACCCGGCAAATTATATTGTCTCATTTATTTAGGCAACTATGTACTTATGAATTCAATCTAGGTTATTAATCAAGCTCTTACAGTATAAGAAATTAAGACATGGGAAACATGCTTAGTTGGCTACTTCCTTGATATTGATTTGGCTTTTGAGTTGGTCAGAGCAACGACAAGAACTGTATAGTGTCATAACGGTTTGGTGGAGGTTTTTTTGTCATGCCCCAAACTCCGGGTCACGTGAAACACTTACAAGCAACAAACATAACACCTAACACCCAACCTGAGAATACACTCTCAATATAAAACATACATGCATTTTATATAATCGCCAAACGTCTTACATTACACGGTTCCAACACCGAAAAACATGTTACAGCATACATGTTCAAAACGAGCAAAAAAAAAAGACTAAAGATCTTCCCCCCCCCCTCCTCTGGCACCTCTAGATCAACATGCGTGATAGGTACCTGAAAAACATTTCAAATCCCACACCGTGAGCCAAAGCTTAGCAGAAACTAGACAAACATGTAATATAAGCCAAAGATGCTAGGAAAACAAGGTACAGTTTTCACATCTCTTTCAAGCCTTAAAACAGTTTGAAAACAGTTTTGGATCACCACTCACTAGAGTCAGAAAATAGTTTTAAAACAAGTTTGATAGCACGACTCGCACCAGTCCCAAAAGAAAATAGGTATATGTATGCAACACATGAATACATATCTAAATCGACTCACAAGCCCCAACAACAATTCACCAACCGAAGATAACTCATGCAATCCCTCTAATTCACCCAACGCATCACATGCAACACATGCCTCTTTAGGACCTCATTTCTGTCTTTCAAATACTCGCACACAAGTGCATCGTTAGGACAACGTTTTTGTCCCTCCGATTCACACACACACACACACACATGCATTGTTAATCAGGGTTAACATATATCAGACCACGTTTCCGTCCATCGTCAGCCAGGGCTAACATTAATCGGACCACATTTCCGTCCATCATGAACCAGAGCTAACATTGTATCAAAATCGTATAACACCATATTTTCGTCTTATGTTTTAAAAATAATCATATAAGACCATATTTTCGTCTTATAACATGCATAAATAAACTAGAATTATAAATGCGTAAAGCCACATAAAAACATCACATCATGACGCCACCCGTCATAACCTAGCATCCACTCACATGGACAATCAACAACCCACAAAACCAAGCCTAAACTGAACGCTAACACCAAACCCACAAGACCCCGATTTTCACAAACGAACACCTTTTTTCCAAAAAGAACCACGGGCCCAAACACCACGCACCTAACCGTGCACCTACACCCGGATCTATCCATGCATGACACCCCTGAGGACGCCACTAACACAATCACCTGAGGCCACGACACGACTCCTGAAGCCACAACCTGACCAACAGAACCCCAAAAAGAATCCAACAGTATTTTAGTCGACTAATCCCATATATCACTCAACTAAATACCGTTGGAACCCAATTGGAAACAAAGAACCCAACCACCAAACCACAAAAACAAAAGACAGAATCTCAGTCGATTGGACCCTCACCCTAAGTTGACTGAAAACACGCTAGAAACTAAAATCCCAAGAAAGAACCATTTCAGTCGACTTACCTCCCAAGTCCAGTCGACTGAACCTCAAAAACCAAGAGATCTAGTTGACTAATCTCCTCGATGTAGTCGACTGATCTCCTCGATCCAGTTGACTGACCTTAGGCGAAGATAGCTTCCGAGCTACGGTTTCACCCTCCAAACCACGCATCAAAGCCTCCAAACACCCATTCAACACCCTCGGATATAGACACGCCCAAGCCTAAGACCCAAACCTCAAAAGGAACACCCAACACTCGATTTCAACCACTAAAAATGACAAAAAAATGATTTTAAATCAAAACCCGACCTTTGAACAAAAGTCGATTTTCATACATTTCAAGACGGTTAAACGGAGCACCCTTATAAGACATGAGAGTCTCGGATCCTACTTCGGTGAGTTCAAAACTCAATGTCTCAAACCACGTGCAGACTCAAGCTTCGCCGGAATAAAATTCTATCCAGATGGATGGATAGACCACGATGCCAATAGAAAGGATCCACTGTTGGATCGTTGAAAATCGTGCCCCGGGCCCCCGAGAAGTTAGAGAGGAGGCAGAGAGAAAAACGAGAAAACTTGTGAGTTTTGAAAATATCTTTTAAAAATATCTAACGGCAGATATTTATAGGCCACAAAAATATCATTTTTTTTAAATTCGCACCGCAACGCCCAAAAGCCCTGGGAAGCAACGCCACATGTATATCTAAGTCTGATCATACATCAAAACGCATAAAAATATGCTGCAACAAAAACACTAAATGCGTGTTGAAAAATGCCGAAAAAAGAAAACAGGTCAGGATCTCACAACACTACCCCCCTTAAAGTAATTTTATCCCCGAAATTCAACAAAAGGTCAAATGAAACAAACCATCGATCGTAATTGATACAGGCATACGAGATGGTTAGCCAAACGTTCCTAGGATATAGTCAAACAACCTAAACCACGGCTAACTATCTCCAAGACACGGGATCTAGAACTCACCCCAACCTAACATCCTCATCAATCGCTGCCTCAACATAGCGCACCACCCACAGAATCCATCAGCAACCCTCAATAGATGAAATGAAGAAATTGGCCCAAAGCCTATATACTCAGAAATTACCTCTGCTAACTGAAGGCACAGCTGCATCCTCAGGCACAACCGGCGCCCTTGAAGAATTGGGAGCTATGAGAGCATCCGCTCTGCTTGGCGTCAACCTGGCCTGTCTAGCAGAACCCGGCGCTGTCGATTGCCGTACCGACTAAACTGAAGTTCCCTTATTTGTCATTCGGTAAGTCTGAACTGCATGAGGCTTCTGTCGGTACTCAAATGGACCCATCACATACGAATCCCTGCTCAGCGCACTGCCTCCCTGAGGACAGTTCTTGCGAATACGTCCTGACTGTCTATACCCATAGCAAACTGGCGGTGCCCTCCCCTACAGCTGCATTAGTGCCAAACTCTGGGACGGCTTCGGCTGTAGGCAATTCGCTACACAATGCCCGGGTTGTCTGCATTGATAAAAAATTATCACCCTCTGCTCCGGCCTCCCAGATGAAGCCACTGATGGTGCTGGTACTAAAAATTACCATGGTCCAGATGGATGAAAGCTAGGACCAGAGGACCTCTACCTCTTGCTGGAGCGCCCACCTATCTGCACCTCTGTCCCACCCTATGATGTCCTAGCCTCCCTCAAAACCTGAATCTCAGTCAATGCGTTCTCAACCCTCGTCGCTGCCTCCACCAGCTCTGTGAACACACGAAGTCCCATTGTAGCCACACGCTCCTTGATCGCCGGCCTCAAGCCCCGCTCAAACCTGATCGAACGCAGCTCATCTGTGCTCACCAACTCCGGTGCAAATTGGGACAAGCTTGTAAATCGGTCCTCGCTCATAAATTGGGCCTCGTACTGCATAATACCCATTGCCCCTGCGTGAGAGTATAGAACTTCTCCCTGTACAAGTCTCTCTTCGAAGCCAGGAAGTATTTCTCTAGAAAAACTCCTATAAGCGCTGCCCATGTGACCCCCATAGTGTTTCTGGCATATTTCCACCATGTGTGAGCATTACCTCTCAACTGATAGGTGGCCAAAGAAACTCGTAACATGTCCTCAGCTTCTGCAGCATGTCAAGGATTTGGGTCACCAAATCCAACCACCCTGTCGCAACAATGAGACCGAGATCCCCAGTAAAGACCGGAGGGCTATGACGCCTGAACTCTCTCATCGCCACTGTCGCGCTCGACTCAGACACTCCCTCTCTCTCTAGCAGTCTCACCTCTAGCAGCCTCAACCGACTGACTGATGAGCCCACCAGCGCACGCAGCAACTCTTCCGCGTCAATAGGTCCTTGGGGTGCATTTGCATCCTAGCATCTGGGATAGAGCATCCCCTTGGCCAACACCACAACCATGGCCTTGCCCTCTCCTCGCAGATATCGTGTCTATAAGAAAAGGACAGAACATAAGACGCAACACATAAGCACGAATCACATAGGCATGCTAACACGTAGTCACATAGGTTCATGCTAAACATACCCCACATACCGAGGAGAACTAGCAAGAATGACGCGTCAATCTAGATAACCTACCCAGATTTCCTGCTCGAAATCACGTCAGCTAAACGCGTTTCTAACTTGACTCCCAAGTTTGTTAATCTAAACGTTCAAAGACAAGACTAATCAATCATAAAGTTCAACCCACATGCTCACATATACACAACAATTTCGTACTTAATATGCTAACACATTCATGTTATCAAAGCATCTACACACATGCGATCAAGCACACTCAATTAACCTCACACGGGGATACACCCTCTTCCCATGGATCTTAGGTATTCGAACCCGGAGCTTTGATACCAAGTTGTCACGCCCCAAAATTCGGGTCACGTGAAACACCCACAAGCAACTAAACATAACACCTAACACCCAACCCATGAATACACTCTCAATATAAAACATACATGCATTTTATATACTCACCAAATGGCTTGTATTACACAATTCCAACACCAAAAAGTATGTTACAGCATGCATGTTCAAAACGAGCAAAAAAGAATACTACAGATGTTTTGCCTCTCCGGCACCTTCAAATCAACTTGCGTGATCGGTACGTGAAAAATATTCAAACCCCACACTGTGAGCCAAAGCTCAACAGAAACTAGACAAGCAAAACATGCTAGGAAAATGAGGTGCGGTTTTCGACTCTTTCAAGCCTTAAAGCAGTTTGAAAATAGTTTTGGATCACGACTCACCAGAGTTAGAAAATAATTTTAAAACAAGTTTGATAGCACAACTCGCACAAGTCCCAAAAGAAAATAAGTATATGTATGCAGTACGTGAATACATATCTAAATCAACTCACAAGCCCCGACAATAGTTCAACAACCCAAGATAACTCATCCAATCCATGCAATTCACCCAACCCACCGCGTGCAACACACGCAACACATGCCTCTTCAGGACCTCGTTTCCGTCCTTTAAATACTCGCACACAAGTGCATCGTTAGGACCACGTTTTCGTCGCTCCAATTTACACGCACACACATGCATTGTTAACTAGGGTTAACACATATCGGACCACGTTTTCGTCCATCGTCAGCTAGGGCTAACATTCATCGGACCACATTTTCGTCCATCGTTAGCCAGAGCTAACATCCTATCAAAATCATATAAGGCCACATTTTCGTCTTATGTTTTTAAAACAATCATATAAGACCACATTTCCGTCTTATAACATGCATAAATGACCATGGCCCAAACACGTCGCGCACCCAACAAAGAACAAACACCACGCACCTAACTGTGCACCTACACCCGCATCTATCCATGCATGACACCCCTGAGGAAGCCACTTACACAATCACCCGACGCCACGACACGACCCCATAAGCCACAACCCGACTAATAGAACCCCAAAAAGAATCCAATAGTATTTCAGTCAACTAATCCCATATATCACTCAACTGAATACCATTGAAACCCAATTGGAAACCAAGGACCCAACCTCCAAACCACAAAACAACACACAAAACCCCAGTCGACTGGACCCTCGCCCCCAGTCGACTAAAAACACGCCAGAAACTAAAAGCCCAAGACAAAACCATTTCAGTCGACTGACCTCCCAGGTCCAATCGACTAAACCTCAAAAACCAAGATCCAGTCGACTGATCTCCTCAATCCAGTTAATTGACCTTAGGCGAAGACAACTTCCAAGCTACGATTTCATCGTCCAAACCTCGAATCAAAGCCTCCAAACTCCCATCCAACACCCTCGAATATACACATACCCAAGTCTAAGACCCAGACCTCAAAAGGAACACCCGACACTCGATTCCAACCACCAAAAATGTTGAAAAATGGTTTTAACCAAAACCCGATCATTGAACAAAAGTCTATTTTCAAACATTTCACGGCGGTAAAAACATGTGCGATTATTCTCCCTACCTTCATCGGAAAACAACAAACGGCATTTGTGGAAGGCCGGCGTATTGGTGATAATATCTTGCTTGCTCAGGAGTTATTCCGAAACTATCATCGGGATAGAGGGGCCCCTAGATGTGCGTTGAAGGTAGATATCATGAAGGCCTATGACACTGTTAGCTGGGAATTTCTGGTTGAAACCCTAAGTACCTTTTGGTTCCCACCTCGAGTTATAGGGTGGATCAAGGAGTGCATAACCACAGCCCGATTCTCCATTAACCTAAATTAGGAGTTGTGTGGTTTCTTTATGTAGCACCCTTATAAGACATGAGAGCCTGGAATCCTACCTCGGTGAGTTCAAAACTTAACGTCTTGAACCACGTGCAAAATTGAGCTTCGTCAGAATAAAATTCCGTTTGAATGGATGCGTCGATCACGATACCAATAACAAAGATCAGCTATTGGATCGTCGAAAACCAAGCCTCGGGCCGCCGAGAAGTTAGAGAGAAGGCAGAGAGAAAAATAAGAAAACTTAGCTTGTAGGTTTTAAAATATCTTTTAAAAATATCTAATGCCAGATATTTATAGGCTACGAAAATATATATTTTTTGTTAAATTCCCTCTGCAATGCCCAACGGCCCTGGGAACCAACCCCACATGCATATCTAAGCCTGATCATGCATCAAAACGCATAAAAATATGCTGCAACGAAAACACTAAATGCGCGTTCAAAAACGCCAAAAAAAAGAAAACGGGCTAAGTTCTCACATTTTTGGGAATGAAAATTGTTTTTACTTCAAGTTCCAAAGAACTGAAGCCATGGAGCACATACTAGATAAAGGCCCGTGGCACTTTTCTAGTAGACTTTTGATTTTGCGAAGATGGAAAAAGTAGCTTCCACTAACGAAGGAGGCCTTTTCTAAAATTCCCATATGGTCAAAGCTCCATGAGTACCTCTTGAATTTTTGAATTCTCAACGTCTTAGTAGAACTGCAAGTGCTTTGGGAGTTCCTTTATACTTAGATAAGACTACAGACTCCAAGCAACGTATTTCTTATGCTCGGGTGTGTGTTGAGATTGATGCTGCTAAGGAGCTATTGCATTCTGTTTTGGTAAGGTGTGAGGGTGAAGTAGTGGAGGATCTGATTGAGTATCAAGGCTGTCCCCGATTTGTTTTTTGACGTGGACCCGCAAGAACATTAAAATCAAGTCAAGGGGCAAATCTTGACCCGTTGAACTCTTGTTTCAAGAACCAATACTGTAGCTAGAACGCTACAAGGAAGAAATCTTGATAAGTCCTTTAGTTCATTCAAAAACTACAAGAGAAACTTTCTGTAAAAAAATTGTACTTCACTTTATTGATGACAAAATAATACATGGAGGCTCTTTTATATTGGAGAAGGTTGGAAGGAATTCCTTATTTCTAAGCAATGTGTGACAACATGTGCTAGCCAAATCTAAACCTAACTAAACCCAATCATGGGTTGGCCGAAATTACTTAGGCCCAAACCCTTATTCTTCTTATAATAATTAAAAGCAAAACCCAACAAATTAAATAGTCC
>JAOTRH010024222.1:0-21754 GCA_034768845.1 Heliamphora exappendiculata | reverse complement strand
TTAAAAGAAAACTTAATCATTCATATTTTATATTCTAAAAGACAAAAGAGAATAAAAGAAAGGAAAAGAAAAGAGAAAAAAATTGCTATAATAAGAGAAAAATAAATTATACTAGCATTTAAAGATGAAGATTAATCTTAAAAGATTTTTGTATATATTTTTGGATTTAATGAAAGAAAAATGAAGTTATAGAAAAAGAAGTAGATGAATTTTTTTATAAGAAAAATAAATGTTAGCAATAAAGATTAACTAAAGTTAAAAGAAAAAAAAACTAAATTAAACATTATAAGGATGCAAAGAAATAAAATGCAAAAAAAAAAAGAGGTGCATTAACATTAAGAGAAAAGAAAAAAAATGAAAAATAAAAAATAGAAAAAAAATATTAAACTAGAAGGAAAATAAAGTGGAGCATTAAATTAATGTTACAAGAAAAAAAAATGGCAATGAAATAAAGTGCTTAGTGAAATAAATTAAAGTAACTAAAAAGATAGAAGTAAAATAAATGTTAGAGCATCGAATTAACGTAAAAAGAAAAAGAAAGCGAAGAAATAAAATACTTAGAATTAAATGGGTGTAATATTGACAATTACAACCATTTTTTATGTAAGTGCTTATATCATAACAATAGCGACATTATTTGGTCGTATCGTTAAATCATGTTAGCACTAATTAATGATTTAATGGAAGAAAGAGAATAACAAATGTGTGAAAATGTGGGCAAGTTAATAATTATGAAAGTAAAGAAAACAACTAAATTACATAAAGTAAACAGGATTATCTATATAAATGGAAGGAATATGCAAATTAAAATTGAATTTTAACCCGGTCACTCCAAAAGAAAGGAATTGGAGTTAGAAAGACCGGGGATCCAAACGAGGTACTTGAATTGTGGATTCCTCAAATTGGGGAATGCACTTCAATATTCGGATGGTGATTCCGAGCTGGGGCTTCAAATGTAGGTATTGGAGGTTTGAGACTCGGTATTTCGGCAGGGCTTTGGCGTCGGGGCTCGAAATTGCTCGGTGTCTCAGCAGAGCTTCACTCTCAAAACCTCTCACTCATTTTATGTCCTTGAAAACGTACCAGAGGTACGGTATTTATAGAGTTCTTCAGCCAATGAGATGCTGCCACGTTTTAGGGACGCGTCAGGCCATTTAGAGTTGGCGGTCGCCACAATGCAAGTTAGCGGTCGTCATGTTTTTGAAAGGTTCCACAAAGTTCTATGGCGGTCGCCATGATACGAGTTGGCGGTCGCCATTTTTGGCTAGGGTTTCCACAAAGTTCTATGGTGGTCGCCACAATGAACATGGCGGTCGCCTTACTTGTGCAGCAAGTTTCGATAGTTCGACAAAATTTCATTGGTTTGAAAGGTTTAGGTTCAAATACCGAGCTTGGATCACTTCCTGAGGATTGTACTGAAACACCATTCCACCTGTTTTTATCATCGAATTCACCTAAGATTAGGCGAGGTAAAATCAGGTTGTCTACTGTAGCCCCTCTTTGATATAATTTGCATAGCAACGCATGGAGCCAGTTATATCAAAGATTCCATAGACAACATCCATTTGACCGTGCCGTTAATCTTAGGCCACAAACATTCAAGCATGCATATGATGTTAGTTGTACTCGAATTTTCATCAAGCTACCTACGTACCCCTTTGCTAGGGATCAGACTAGAACGTAGTTCATGTGCTCAGGTACAAGGATGTAAGATAAGAAATGTGATGTATGACAAGTATAGTGTAATGCAATGCGAGTCAATCTAGGGTCATGAGGAGGACCGACGAGTCAGTATATGGTCATGAGGAGGATCGATGAATCAGTTTAAGGTTGTGAGGAGGACCGACGAGTCAATTTAGGGTTATGAGGAGGACAACGAGTCAGTTTAAGGTCATGAGGAGGACCAATGAGTCAGTTTAGGGTTATGAGGAGGACCGACGAGTCAGTTTAAGGTCATGAAGAGGACCAACGAGTCAGTTTAGGGTCGTGAAGAGGACTGACGAGTCAGTTTAAGGTCATGATGAGGACCTAAGAGTCAGTTTAAGGTCATGAGGAGGACCGAGTCAGTTAAGGGTCATGAGGAGGACCGACCAGAAAGACATCATATTAATAGGTTGAGTTAAGACTTAAAAATTCTAAACGAGGTACGAAATAAAGTTAAAAGTCAAGTTACGACTTAAAATTAAATTTATTGAAGGGAGAGAACACCTTAAATAAAAGATAAGGGTTTTAAAACTTACCAAATTAATTTTGGAATTATTTCTAAGCACACAAGATTTTCTCGAAGTACTTTTAAGAAACGCCCGAGATTATTTTTGGAAAAGCACACACGCAAAAAAAAAAAATTAAAGGTTTTATGAAAATTATCTTGGCTAAAACTTATGAAATTAAAACACTCAAAAGAACACTAATAATGTAAAATAAATAAAATAACAAAACCCTTAAACAATCCCTTAAACCCTGAATCGTCATAAAGGCAAATTGACACAAGGCCGCCAACTTTGGAGTTGGTGGTCACCATGATAGGAGTGACGTGACAGTTTATAACATGGCGGTCGCCCAGGCAGAATCCTTCTGACACGGCAGTCACTCACTTAAAACCCCTACTACAGGGCGGGTGCCACGTGTCGTTTCAGGAACCTAATGGTTGCTCACTTTGGAGTTAGTGACCGCCAACTCTAGGCGTGCATCCGGCCCTTTAAGGCGCGCGAGATGGCTTCATTCTCCCATTCCCACTCTCTTTCTAGCGTCTCTGTTCTCTCTCGCCGCTTTCCAGCTTCTTCTTGCTCCTTCTTGGTTTCTAGCTTTCTAGCCTTCGTACCCTCTTCTCATTGTTCCTTTCTTGCTTTCAAGCTCTTACACGACGTTTGCTCTACTCCTTGTGATCCCATTCTTCTTCATGGCAAGCCAAGGCCATGGGGATGATGACTTGGGCGCGCGACAGAGCCCATCTGCCACAGGGAGCTCTTCCACAGGGAGACTCAGAGGTACAACTTCCAGTTTTCCTGCTGGTGGGGTCACTTCCACGCAGCCCACTACTGCGATGGATGCACTTGTATCCGAGGCAGAGCGTGCCTCTCACCGGGTTGCTGAGGAGGAGGCGCGAGCAGCTGCTGAGGCTTAGGCGGCTACTGATGTTGCTACAGAGGCTGCGATGGCTGACTTTTTGGACTTCAATGCCGAGGAGGGTCATCCAGTGCTCTTCGACCCACATACGTATGCTCCACTACCTCATCACGTGGTTTCTCGTGAGATGAGACACTACGAGCCTCCTATCGACGCGGTGGCTGCTGACGTTCTGCTCTGGGAGCCTGATCATCATATTTCGCGCCGGCGACCTTCGGTATGTACCTTATCCTTTTCGTTTTAATATCAAAGCATATATCAAACATAGACGCATGCCTAGGATTCCCTCCAGGTGATGATGATGTGATTCAATTATGATGATGAATGATGATTTATTTTGATGTGTTTGATGAAAGATTTTGTGGATGATGATTGGGATTTGAACGTAGTTTTAGGTATCTATGCAATGGAGATTAAAATCGTATGGATTATTATTTTTCTTTGAACAAACAAAGGAAAGGGCAATTATTTTAGTAAAGAACACAAAATAAAAGGCTTCAGTTTTTATCGTTATTTTAAGGAAAAACAAAAAACTAGGGAGGAAAATTTTTGTTTTTATTTTTGGGATATGAAAACAAAAAGGGTAATTTTTATCAAGAATCCTGAAAATAGAGGTAATTTTGTCAAAAATTCTAAAATTTGGGGCAAATTTTACACAAACTCTAGAAATTAAAGGGGCGTTTTAAATCAAGAAAATTTTTCAAAAGTCTTAGAAAATTTAGGATTAATGATCTGAATGTTTTTCGAAAATTTTGAAAATTTGTTCAAAAATCAAAGAAAATTTAGTATTATTATTATTATTATTATTTTATAGAAAATTAAGCACGATTCAAGACATTTGAGGAAAATTGAGAAAAAATTTTAAGACAATGTTAGAAAATCATAGAAATTTTAGGACGATTTTATTTTTTTGGAAGATTGGGGCAAATTTTCAAAGATTAATCCTAAAAGGACATGGTGAAAGGAGTAAAATACAAAGATTTTTTTATTTTTTTGAGAAGAATGGTTGACACAAAATGATAGAGGCTTAGGATTACTAGGATGTGCGGAAATCATGAACCTAGGATTAGGGTATCTAGTTTTCTATGACTTGAAAAGAACCGAAGGACCGTCACCTAGGGTTTGAATGATTTGCCTGATTTATCAGGGCTTGCATGTTTCATGTGTTTGATCTGCTCTTTATGTATCATTTGTCTGTTTTCTCTTTACAGGCTGGTCACTACGTCCGAGGCTTTAGAGGTTTAGCCTCCGGGGAGGTGTTGGAGTGGTATGATGCCCTCCCTGCTCCTAGCCGGGCTTACATTGATGCCTCCGGCTTTGCTCGCTTCATACCCCTATTGGGTAGGACGAGCAATGATCGAGTATAGTTGACTGCCTTAGCCGAGCGGTGGTGGGATACCACCAACACCTTTCATTTCACCACCTTCGAGGCTACCTTGACGCCTCTAGACTTCGCTCTCATTATCGGCATTCGGGTTGGAGGGGCCCCTATCTCTTTCGACCCGACCATTGCTGGTTCTACTGATGCGCTGATATACCTCCTCAGAGCTGTTCCTGCCCAAATGGAAAGAGACTGCGTTAGATATACGTGGTTCTTTGAGAGATTCAGACACTTCGACTGCACCAAGCCCCGCCACTTCGAGTGGGTCGCCCGGGATTTTATCATGTATATGTTTGGTATCTCCTTATTTTTGAACAAGGAGAACACCGTACATTTGCACTACCTGGGTGGCCTAGCTCGTCTTGACTAGGTTACTAATTATGATTGGGGAGGAGCTACTCTCGCCACTCTTTACAGTTTCTTGAGGACTCTCACTCGGTTCCCCCAAGAGCTTAGCATTGGGGGATACTGGAGGGTCCGTGAGGTATGATTTAGTTTATGCAGTTCTCCATTTATTTCCATTATCTATTATTATCTACTTGCTGACATCTTCTTCTTTGCAGTTGTGAACCTATGAGTTCCTCGGGCTTCATGTCCCGGCGAACTCTGCAGCAGACCCTCTGGTCATTCCCCGAGCAGCCCGATGGTTTTGTGGCCTAAAGGGGAAGAAGGCTAGAGGGAAGGACATTGACTGGTTCCGAGTGTCACTGGACCGGCTGACCCCTGACCATGTATCTTTATTCACTGTTTATTATTATGTACACTGCTTTATGCATTATACTGCTTTATGCACTGTTCACTGTATTGCTCTTTATTACTATTCACTACACTGTATATTGTTCACCATACTGCACGGCTTACTGTTCTCTGCATTGTACTATACTTTGAACTGTTGTAGGTCCACTGGGACGTTTGGAGAGGAATAGAGGATCGGGCCGGTGCAGATTTGATGCGCAGCCACGACATTGCTGCGAGGTGTATTTTGCTGGAGGGTCCATTCGAACAGGAGTATTATCTGGGAGAGCGAGTGGTTCACGAGTCGCTCGGCCTGGATCACTTCTAGATCCCAGTGGTTCCTCCAGCCTGTATGCGCCGGACCGATCACCTGGGCCGGGTCGACTTGCTCCTGGAGTTGGTGGGGACTCATGCTGTAGAGTTACTGGTGGCTGAGGGGGATTACCCTGCCTGGGACCGGGCACACCTGTTAGGACCTCTAGGACCCGACCCAGTTGCCCTTGGTGGCAGGAGGACAGGACAGGCACCAGAGGCTGCTGATGCCGGTGCTGCTGGTGCTGTTGCTGGAGCTGTTGGCTCCGGAGCTGGAGCTACTGGAGCCAGAGTAGGAGCTGCTGGAGTCGAAGGAGTGTTAGGTCCGGAGATTCCCTATGAGATTCAGACTGCGGCCTATGGCTTTCCCTTCTCCCTTCCTGTTCCAGTCCCGCCAGTTTTTGAGTTCAGAGCAGAGATTGGCCAGGTATTTCCTTATCCTCACTCCTTTCTTTCATTTTCTTCTTTATTTGTCTGATTGCCTTTTTCTTTTCTTTTTGTAGTTTAATCAGGCATGGGTGGACCGTCTGCTGCTGATACTTACAGGTCAGAGGGCACTGATCTGCCAGCTTGATGCCACCGTACGAGCAGCTGGCATCGCTTTCACTCATGCAGCCATAGTAAGTATTCTCATCAATCTTTCTAAAATTTATGCACTTTTTGTACTATGTTCTGATCTTGGTTTTCTTTTAACAGCCTCCGGTACCAGCTACCGGCATAGTACCACCACAGGCTTAGGATAGACCCCCTGCTCCAGCCCCAGTTCCAGCTCGAGGTCGTGGTTCCCGGGCATCTTCTCGAGCTCACTCTAGAGGATCTGTTTCATCTGCTTGGAGTCGTTCCAGAGCTGTTTCATCTTCCTCCGGCAATGGTAGCGACGACATTGAGAGACTTTTTGAGGAGGTGAGCTCGGATGAGGCCGGTTCGTCTTTCCACCGGGTTCGCCCGAGGCATTGATGAGAGAGAGATAGAGAGAGCTCCCCCCATTTTCTTTACTTCATCTTGGTTTTCATGGGCCTGCGTGCCCTGGTTTGATACATTTATATACATTTATCTGCTCCATGGGCCTGTGTGCCCCAGTTTACTGTTTACTGGGCCTGGGTGCCCCGATTTTTACTCTGACATATTCGAGATGCATTTTGGGCCTTAGTGCCATTTATTACTTTATCTGTTCATCTGCTGCATGATTTTCCTTTATTTGCCGTTCAAACTGTCTTGGATGCATAATTCAAATGCCACAATTTATACAGATCACACAAACTGCAAACTGACACATACTCGCCATGTTCAAATATGGTGGTCGCCGTAATACAACATAGCAGTCGCCATATACAAGGAGACGAACATGGAGGTTGCTATTTTTAACATGGCGATTGCCTGGTCAAAGGGCTGATGCCACTGTACTATGCTTTTTAGAGTTGGCGGTCGCCAGTTCCAAGATGGCGGTTGCCACTTTGAACATGCCTTTTACCAAAATTTTGATTTTTTCCCTTTTATTCCTTATAAATATAGCACTGGAGACTCCATTTTTTGTTACTCCGACTCAAATGGCTTCTTCCCTTTCTGCATGGGTCGAGGCATTTTCCCATGTCGAGCGTTTGAACTTTACCCTTTTCGGTATCAACTCCTTATTTCCTCTCATGACTGTGAAGACTGATGGTCCTTTGTTGGAAGCTGCTGCCCGACTATAGGATCCTCAGTCCCGTGTCTTTCGGTTCGATCTTAAAGAGTTATGCCCCACTGTGGGGGAGTTTGCTGCTATCTAAGACTTGGCTTCGCGGAGTCCTGTCGTTGTTCCCACCTACTCCTTTTCTACTCGACAACGAGTGATGCAACTCTATGGTCTGTCTAAGATGGAGGCTTCTTTTCTGACATCAGGTGACTGACTTGACATTCCCTGGATCATTGACAAATTTCATCCTACCGGTGACCTTAGCGACCTTGTCTTCCAGCTGTGACGTCGTTATGCTATTTGCTTTTGTCTTCTTGCTCAATATCTTCTCATTCCTTCTGACGAGTGAGTTAGTTGTGCCTTAGTTGATATTGCTAGTCAGATGTGGATGGGAAAGGATTTTGTGCCACTTGTCTTAGCCGAGACATTGCTGGGCCTAAATGCTGTTCATCGCGGTGAAACCACTACTTTTGCTGGCAGTCCTCTGCTTCTTCAGGTGAGCCCAAGACCTCTCTATCAAAGCTTTTTGTCAGGCCTTTCCCTTACTGATCTAACTTTCACTACAGATCTGGCTTATGGGAAAAGTGAATCTTGTGCAGAAGCTATGTACTGATAGACACAGTGCTGCAGCTTTCCTCTATCACCCCTATTAACAGATATGTGACACCGAAGCAACCTGGCGGTAGTACCTTTCTTCTATGACTGGTCCAAATATTACTTGGCAGTGCCCCTGGTGGCGGATCTATGCCATGACTTTGGCCACCATGGATCACTCTGGTGTTTTGCTCATTGGCCAGCATCAGACTACTTTCTATTATTCCCATAGGATCATGCAGCAATTCGGTCATAGTCAGATCATCCCTCATAACACCCGAGGCCGTTTATCCTCATCTGTATTACGGGCCCCGTTTCTGGCATTGTATCAGGAGGCCTAGCCATCCCGCTCATTGATGGCGATGTAGTAGGTACAATGTCTCGAGCTTTCTGCTGAGTATAAGACAGGGAGAAGAAAGATAAAGATGAGGGAAAACAGGCAGCAAAAAGGAGAAAGATATGAGGCCTTCTACTTTGTTTTAGAAAATTTCATAGCTTTCATTTTTATTTTGTAGAGTTTGGGACTTGCGTGTCCTTCCTTTTATTTTTCAAAAACTTTATAACTCCAATTAAAGTAATGGAAAAACTCCCACTTTTTGTTTAAGATGGTCCAAATTTATTCAAAGTTTTTAATATTTCAAAGACTAGTTTGCATTGGTCTTACTTAGATTCTAACCTAACTTTTGCCAAGGTCGCCCTTTCGAGTTTTTTGCCTTGCGGGCTGCTCTAACTTTTACCTGAGTTGCCTTTTGGTTTTCAATTCAGCGAGCTTTTATTTTATCTTTATTTTTACCTCAAGGATAGTACTTTTTGAGCTGATCGAGGTTAACTGGAGTGGAGAACACATTGCCATCCAAATCCATAATGATGGCTGCACCACCAGTCATGATGGTCTTGATGAGAAACGGTTCAGACCAGTTTGGCTTGAACTTGCCTCTCGGGTCAAACATAAGAGCTCTGATTTCCTTAAGAACTAAATCTCATTCTCTGAGATCCCAGGTCTTGACCTTTTTATTGAATGCTCGAGCTATCCTCCTTTGGTATCCTTGCACGTGAAATAGGGCCTGCAGTCTTCTTTCATCAAACAAGAGCAACTCTTCCATTCGGTTCCTTTTCCATTTTGCTTTCGATATGCTGGCTTTAGCCACCACTCTTAGAAAAGTGATTTCTACCTCAATAGGAAGTACAACTTTCATCTCGTACACTAAAGAGTATGGTGTAGTTCCGGTTGACGTTCTTATCGACGTTTGGTATCCCCAAAGTGCAAATGGTTGATGTTTCGGCCAATCTTTGTGTGAGTTGATTGTCTTTTGTAGAATTTTCTTAATGTTCTTGTTTGCTTCCTCGACTGCTCCATTGGTCTGCGGCCGATATGGTGAGGACTTGTGGGCTACTATCCGGTATTCTTCGAAAAGATCTAAGACCTCCCCTTGGAAATGTGAACCATTGTCTGAGATAACCTCATGTGGGACTCCTTACTGGCAGATGATGTTCTACTTGATAAACTTAGCAACATGGGAGGCTTTCAATACTGAGTAGGAGGTTACTTCCACCCACTTAGTGAAATAATCAATGGCTACTAAAATAAACTCATCTCCATTGGATGCCTTCGGAGTTAGTCTGCCAATCACATCAATGCCCCATACTAAGAACGGCTATGGTAACGTCAGGTTGTATAGTTGGGATGGGGGAACGTGCATGAGGTTTGCGTGAATCTGACACTTATGACACCTCCGTACGAACTGTATACAATCTGTCTCCATTGTCATCCAAAAGTATCATTGTCGTAGAATTTTCTTGGCTAACATATTTTCACTCATGTGTGGCCCACAAACTCCTGCGTAGATTTCTTTTATCAATGCTTTTCCCTCTTCAGTGTTAACACAGTTTATTGACCCCAGAATGTCCTCGTTTGTATAGTCTACCGTCGCAAATGACGAATTGTGCAGATAGTCTCTGTATCGCCCTTTTATCCTTTTTGCTAGCAAACTTGGGATATTCTCCTTTCTCTATGAAGTTTTAAATGCCAAAGTACCATGGAAGGTTGTCAGTTCTTTCTTCAATTGCGGCCATCGTCTTGTATGCCGGATTTCTTTTCTGTTCAATTACCAAAGGCCTCATTTGGACTCCCAATGATATGTCAATCATGGATGCTAGGGTGGCCAGTGCGTCGGCGAACTTGTTCTGCAGTCTTGGCACATGGGTGAAGATCACTAATTTAAAACACGATATTAGCCTCTCTAGCTCTTGATGATAGAGAATTAAGGTTAAGCCCCCAACCTTTCATTCTCCTTTTGCTTATGAAACCACCAGTGTTGAATCTCCGATGACTTCCAGCTTTCTTGCCCCTAGTTCCAAGGATGCCTCCAATCTTGCCAAACATGCTTCATATTCAGCCTGATTGTTGGTGACATCGAAATTGAGTTTCAGAGATAATGGAACATGTGATTTGTCAGGAGTAACAAGAAGGACTCCTATTCCATAGCTGTATTGATTGGACGCGCAATCAAAATATAGGGTCCACCTGTCATCCCTGTCTTTCATCAATTGTTCATCAGAAAACTAGAACTCTATGTCTTCTCCTCCATCAACTGGTTGATCAGCCAATAATTCTGCCACTGCTCTGCCCTTGACTAACTTTCGGGTGATATATTGAAGATCAAATTCTGATAACAACAGCAACCATCGAGCCAACCTTCCTGTCAGTGCTGGCTTTTCAAACAGATACTTCAACGGGTCCATCCGGTAGATGATATTCACTGTGAAGGACAACATGTAGTGCCTTAATTTTTGGGAAGCCCAAACCAAGGCCCGACACGTCTTCTTCAATGGTGTGTATCGTATTTCTGACCCTGTCATCTTTTTTCTTAAGTAGTAGACGGCCTTTTCAATTCTAGTTTTACCTTCTTGCGCCAGCATACATCCCATAGCTGAATCAATCACTGACAAATAGAGGATTAGTGGCCTGTCAGGCTCGGGAGGAGCTAGAACGTGCGAATTTTGTAGATACTATCGTACGGCATCAAAGGCGTCTTGGCATTTTTGATCCCATTCGAACTTGATTCCTTTCTTCAACAGATGGAAGAGCGGCTCACAAGTAGTTGTCAATTTTGCGATGAAACGACTGATGAACTAAATCTTACCCAGAAAGCCCCTGACTTCTCGCTCGGTCTTCGGAGGAGGCATTTCCAAGATTGCCTTGATCGTTGAGGGATCGACTTTAATGCCTCGTTGAGTGATCATAAATCCAAGCATTTTTCTAGCGGTAACCCCAAAGGCACATTTCTGTGGGTTAAGCCGCATCTTGTACTTCTGAATCATTTCGAAGAATTTCTGCAGTGCTACAATGTGACCATCCTGATCCTTGGACTTGACTATCATGTCGTCCACGTACCCTTCGACCTCCTTATGTATCATGTCATGCAATAAGGTAGTGGCAGCCCTTTGATAGGTCCCTGCATTCTTCAAACCAAACGGCATTACACGATAACAATAGGTGCCCCATGGTGTAGTAAAGGTCGTCTTTTCTCTGTCCTCGGGATCCATCAGAATCTGGTTGTACTCAGAGAAGCCATCCATGAATGACAACAGGGCATGCCTTGCTGTACTGTCTACCAAGACATCAATGTGTGGCAGCGAAAAATCATCCTTTGGGCTAGCCTTGTTGAGATCCAAAAAATCTACGCAGACCTAGATACGGTCGTCCTTTAAAAATGGCATGATGTTGGCTACCCATTTTGGATACTCAGTTACCATCAGGAATCCGGCATTGATCTGTTTGGAAACTTCTTCTTTGATCTTCAAAGCCCATTCTGGTCGGATCCGTCTTAATTTTTGTTTAACCAGTTTAGCATCGGTATATAAAGGGATATGGTGTTGGACAATATCAGGATCAATTTCAGGCATATTTTCGTAAGACCATGCAAACACATCTTTAAATTCTTTTAATAAAGTTATTAATTGCTCTTGTTCAACTAAGGATAAAGAAGAACTAATTTGCACACTTTGTGGGTTAATTTTATTACTCAGATTTATTGATAAAGTTTCTTTAATTATTGGTTGGGTATGCATTTCTTCTTCTCTTTTTATTAAAAATTTTATTTCTTTAGGAATATTCCCATTGAATTCAAAATCATCGAAAAGCATATGAAATAAATCAAACAAAGCAGAGTAACTAAAAATCTTATTCGTTTCGTTAAAAACAGAGAGGATTACAAACTCGATGGAAAAAGCAGGGAGAGGAGCACCAACAGATGTGCCCTCGACTACAGACTCCGACTCAAACTTGGAATCAGGATAGACGACCTGCACATTACAAGACTCGAGGGTCCAATTTTTCACTTCTTTTGCAACCGCGCCGACGATGAGCTTGGTGTAGTCTGCCGGTGCACTGAAGGCCTTCATGAAGCAGTCCGATTCAATTATACACATCCAAGCCATCTTCTCATTGAACAGCACTCCCAGGTCAGTACCATCGAGTTTGTCGGCCCAATCTTCTTCTTGAACTTTCTTTTCTTCTTTCTCTCCTTCCACTATTTCTTCTTCTTTCGTGTCAGACAGTTGGTGGCTGAAAAAAAATTTCCAACCCTGGCAGCTTTTGATTGGTTTCTTCGTCGATCTATGGCTCTGAAAAATCACAATACGGGAAATCTTTTCCTTCCTTGACGAAGTACCCATTGAGCGTCCCAGAATAATTGGCCTTTCGTCCTCTTCTAGGCCCTTCCAGATCTTCTTCCGTTGGTTTATACCCAAGACCAAAATGGTGCGAAATCGGCGACACCTAAATGGGTTCTGGGATACCTTGCTATTTATGCCCTAATCCCATGCCCAGAAAAAAGATATTTTTCTCATCATTGTTATAGCCCGTGGGTTGACATACTTTTCTTCTTCATTCATCAACATCTGAACAGCCTATTCTTCATCAAATCAGAAATCACTGAGCAACACATCATCTTCACTATGCTGAACTCCCAATAGAGTTGTGCCCTCTCCTCCTCTTCGGGGATGAATGCTGTCTTCTCCATGAATAGTCAGAACTGTCCCGTTCTTTATCAATTTCAATTTTTGGTGAAGCGTAGACGGTACCGCTTGGACATTCGGGTCATGCAGCCACGGCCTGC
Organism: Heliamphora exappendiculata; assembly: GCA_034768845.1. Taxonomy (NCBI): domain Eukaryota; kingdom Viridiplantae; phylum Streptophyta; class Magnoliopsida; order Ericales; family Sarraceniaceae; genus Heliamphora; species Heliamphora exappendiculata. Next base: position 8,814 of record JAOTRH010024222.1, on the reverse strand, counting down.
CCAGCAGCAGATTGAAGGAGACCAGCACGTCTAGCACGTAAAACTCAACTGATGTCTCTAGAGGTCCTACTGAAACGGCGAATGACACTAGTTCTAGTACATCCCTTCTTATGTTGTCATAGGCTTGTATCCCTTGATTGCAGGGAGTGAACTGGTCTGGCCTCATCCCTATGCAGACGATCGTTCTCAATTGGCAAACGTTCAGTGCAGACCCATTATCAATGAGGGTTACCAGGACCCACTTTTTTGGGCATTTGACGGTGATGTGTAGCGGCATGTTATAACTTTTTCTTTCAGCGGGAAAATTCTTATCAGAAAAGGAAATAACTTTTGATTCGGCGGTTGGCAGAATAAGCCCAATAAGCTACTCGGGGGTTGCATCTATCGACACACTGGCCTTGTTTAAAACCCTCAAAATAGCTTATCTGTGCTTATGTGAAGCCATTAATAAGCCCCAGATACTGATGTTGGCCTGCGTCTTTTTCAACTGTCTCAATACAGCATCATCCTCTTTCTCTTGCTCTGTCTCTTTCCCTTTTTTACTTGGCTGTCATTTCTCTTGCTAAGCTGGCTTAAAATGTCGTCCACTTCTAGTTAGGTGTTCCACATCGTCTTAGGGATCCCATAATCCCGGCGTTACATTATCAGTCTATCTCACTTTGTCTGCATGCAGAGGGCTTTCAAATGCCCACAAATCATTTAGGTCACTAATGGCTGCCCTTTTCCTTCTTTCCTCGTCATCTTTAATAGTCCATGTATTATTAATTTTCTCCAAGATGTCATCTTCAATAAAATTCACTTGCTATTCCTGAGCAGCCCAGAAATCTATCCACTCTACTCCATCTGATTTCATTACGATCCTTACCAGCCAATATGACTGAATTTCATTAACATATATTTCTTCTTCAAAAAGTTGGGGAAGGGTAATGCCATCGAGCACATGACCAAACCCATATGCTCGGGCTGGGTAATCCAAAGGCCAATCATCTTCTTCGTTTTGCTCCTCTTCTTGTTGGTAGATTTGGATTATCGGTTGATACCATTCACAGGCATTATCATTCTATTTTTTCATCCTGTCTCGACTGCCTCTAACCATCATGAATGAGCATGCTATTTGATCCTCAGTTACCGAAACACGAGGGCGTGGTAGGTATGCTGAACAGATGTGCTGACTCAGGTCCTCTGATTCCCCCAGAGACATGTAATTTACCCTTGCTTGCCTGGCATGATTCGGCAAGGGGTTAGTAGTGACATTCGACTTTGGGGTGGCAGATGGTGGTGGGATCACCTTGTTGTCAATGAGATTTTGGATATCATGTCAGAGCCTCATACATTTATCAGTTAGGTGCCCATGAATTTGGTGGAAGGCGCAGTATTGAGAGGCATTAAACCTCGACAGTAGAGGATCAGGTACAGGCATGGGGTCTAATGGCTTGATGAGCCCTTTCTCGACGAGTCGGTTCAGGGCGGTGGATAATGAAATGTTGAGGAGAGTGAACACCCTCCTTGGCCTTTGTTACTGTTGGCTGTTATCTGACTGTTGGGCGTTGTTAGATTGCTGGGCAAAAGAGTATGGGTTCAGCAAGTTTACCTCATTTGAATGAGACACGAGGTTTGTGGCAGCAAATTGGTTTTGGTTATTTGTGGGGAAGGTCCTCTTGGGTTTCTAGCTTGGTTCGATTTTTCAATATCCGCAGATTAGATTGCATCTTCTATCTGAACCCTAACATCAAACAACTGCTCGAATGTGGAGAGTGGCTGCGTGATCAGATAACGTTTCAACGGAGATTGCAGGTTCTTTACCACTCTCCTCACTTGCAGTTGGACATTATAACTATACTAGCTGGTAAAAGCTGTTGCTATGTCTTCCCAAGTTTTGGTTTTGGCTACATCAAGGGAGAGGAATCATTTCTGGGCTGCCTCTGAAAGAGATCGATGAAGGAGCTGATCCTTCAACTAGTCATCAATCCCCATTAACGGCAAGGTGCCAACATACATTCAGAGATGAATTTTGGGATCTCAGGTTCCGTCAAACTTTTTCATGTATGGCATTTTAAACTTTTTTGACAGTTTAGCATCTGGGAACAAGCATAGTCCTCCCACATCTAACATGTACTTCTCGATCCCTTTGGCCTTTCTAAGGACCTTTTCCATCCGTTCGATCTTCTCAATTAGTGCAGATTCTCTAGACTGCGCAGTATTTTTTTCCTCAACTATCACCTGACGAGGGTTCCGTGGTGGTGGTGGAACAACTTACGGTCTACCGGGGACTTGATTGTCATCCCAAAAGTCTTCGATATTCTCATTTGTGTCATCCGGTTGTCCATTCACAACAGGGATACATGCTTGAATTTCCCAAATTTGTGCCTGACATTGCACTTGAGCCTAGATTTGTTACTCTACGGCTCTCTATATATCAGTAATTGCCCTCATTAGGGCTGTCAGATTCACCTCGTTTTGTATCATTTTAGCTGATTCAGTTGGCTATTCTGACACCCTATAGAGTCTACCTGTCATTGATCTTTTCCAAACTCGTGTTGACTGTGCTTTTTCGGTCCAAATGGTAAAACCTCAGAGGAACCTAGATCCCAAGAGCAGAATAACCAGTATCAAACATTTTTTAGACAAGTATTCCGATGACAAATAGCATGAATCCCAAATACCCAAAACAACAAATCATAAGCAAATGACCACGGAAGCTATAACAATGCCCCTGCCGGGCTTATATTGGCAGCATAACAATAGGATGACTTAAAAACCAACATGATGGTTGAAAATGGGATCAACTAAATTCTAAGGGGAAGGTTTTTCTAAAACGGACAGCACCTCATCAAGAAAACAAGGCTAAAAATATAGCTATGCTGACTGGACTGGTTTGACCTAAAAATTCTAGGAAAAAATAACCAAGCTAGGCTAATCGGACTGATTCGACTTAAAAATTCTAAGGAAAAACAACCAAGCTAGGCTGATCGAACTTGTTCGTCCTAAAAACTCTAAGGAAAAATGGGCAACATAACGGTAAAGAACTAACTCTCATGGGTATGACAAGGGTTTGAAAGGAACGAGCCTATGTCAAAGGGGGGAACCAACAACTCGGTAAGAACCCGGAGGATAGAGAAACTATCCTAGAGGTTTTAAAAATGAAATACGGGCATGACCCCGAGAAAAAAACTATGGTGTGAAAATCAAACATGGTGAGGAACAAAGCCCGGGTAAGAACCTGAAGGAAAAGCTAACATAATCAATAAGGGATAATAGAAGACCCGGGCCAAACCCAGGAAAGGAACTAACCTAATCCGGACAAATAATCCTAACAATACATAAGCAAAACATACAATAAAAAAAACACATAATCCTAACAGGGTCGATAGTATCTAATGGAGAGTTCTAAGTGCACTATATCCAAACGGTCGGTTTTGTTCAATTGAACATGGTACATTCTGAATAGAGCCGGGTATATACCTCCAATGCAGAACGTGGTCAAGTAGTACGTCCGAACTCTTTTACTGTACCATATGATAACGTACAGTCAGTAAGGGTTGCCCGCCTTCCCAACAATTCCCGAAACGGATGTACGCTTAGGGCGTCAGGTCGACCAAGTATGAGAGTTTGAAGAACAATGCACATGCATGCAAAAAAACAAATGAGAAATTTTTATTAAGAACTAATGATGTTTTCACGTCTAGCCTTCCTATTTGGTTTTAGAAACCAATCCCCAGCAGAGTCGCCAGAAAATACTTTGGCGTTGAGATTTAGGGGTTGTTTTGGAAAAACGTTTCGAAAATAAGGAAATCCAAAGATGTTTAGAAAACCATTTCAACACCTTGAAAACTAAACTTTGAAAATTCTTTTTTATTGAAAATAGAGTCGCCACTTAGTTTTTGAGAAAAACTAAGAAAAAAAAAATGGCTACTGATCTTAAAAATGTTTAACCAAAGAAAAATAGGAATCAGGGGCTAAGGTACAAATTGGAGAAGGTGTTAGGCACCCCGTTCGCCCAACCGTAAGGTTAGCCTCTACTAATCATTATTGGTTCTTTAATAGAGTTTCTCAAATGCATGCAATTAAAGAACATAGAAACAAAGAGAAAATATCTAAAATGAAATATGAAAAATACATAACATATGTACATAGCACTCCAAATTAGAGCAAATAAAAGGGGTGAAATCCTAAGTCCTAAGGCATGTAATTTCTAACAAAAAGATACATGGAACATTCTTTCATGCAATTTTATTAAAATAAACTAAATTACCACGATTTAAGTAGAAGAATAAAACATGCTAGAAAGCATCAAAATTACCTAAACAATATTTGTTAACAAGAAATACACTAAACTAGGAAAAATTTTAAAAAAAGTGACTAAAATATACACATTGTCGAAATAAGCTAAATTAGCATTAAGATGATAAAAATACACTAAAAATAAAGATACATGTAAATTCTATATTTAAGAGAAAATTTACTAGCAAAGAAGATAAAAATAAGAGTGCTATGACAAAAAAGAGTTTGAGAACTTAAAGAGAAAGAAAATAGAGAAAAAAAAAGTTTGTAAAAGAAAATGATGCTAAATGAAAATATTAAAAAATATTTATTTATTCTATTAAAAGAAAACTTAATCATTCATATTTTATATTCTAAAAGACAAAAGAGAATAAAAGAAAGGAAAAGAAAAGAGAAGAAAATTACTATAATAAGAGGAAAAAAAATTATACTAGCATTTAAAGATGAAGATTAATCTTAAAAGATTTTTTTATATTTTTTTTGGATTTAATGAAAGAAAAATGAAGTTATAGAAAAAGAAAAAGATAGAATTTTTTATAAGAAAAATAAATATTAGCATTAAAGATTAACTAAAGTTTAAAAAAAATACTAAATTAAATATTATAAGGAAGCAAAAAAATAAAATGCTAGGGGAAAAAAAAGGTGCATTAACATTAAGAGAAAAGAAAAAAAAATAAAAAATAAAAACTAGTAAATAAATATTAAACTAGAAGGAAAATAAAATAGAGTATTAAATTAATGTTACAAGAAAAGAAAATGGCAATGAAATAAAGTGCTTAGTGAAAGAAATTAAACTAACTAAAGAGAAGGAAGCAAAATAAATGTTAGAGCATCAAATTAATGTGAAAAGAAAAAGAAAAGAAATAAAATACTTAGAATTAAATAAGTGTAATATTGACAATTACAACTATTTTTATGTTAGTGCTTATATGATAACAATAGCAATATTATTTAATCGTATCGTTAAATCATGTTAACACTAATTAATGATTTAATGGAAGAAAGAGAATAACAAATGTGTTAAGTGTGAAATGTGGGCAAATTAATAATTATGAAAATAAAAAAAACAACAAAATTATATAAAGTAAACAGGATTAGCTATATATTTGGAAGGAATATGCAAATTGAAATTGAATTTTAACCTGATCACTACAAAAGAAAGGAATTGGAGTTAGAAAGACTGGGGATCCAAACGAAGTACCTAAATCGTGGAATCGTCAAATTGGAAAATGTGCTCCAATCCTCGGATGGTGATTCTGAGATAGGGCTTCAAATGTAGGTATTGGAGGTTTAGGACTCGGTATTTCAGCAAGGCTTCGGCGTCGGGGCTCAGAATTGCTCGGCGTCTCAGCTGAGTTTCACTCTCAAAACCTCACTCATTTTTTTTCCTTAAAAACGTACCAGAGGTACGGTATTTATAGAGTTCATCAGCCAATGAGATGCTGCCACGTTTTAGGGACACGTCAGGCCATTTAGAGTTGGCGGTCGCCACAATACAAGTTGGCGGTCACCATGTTTTTGAAAAGTTCCACAAAGTTCTATAGCGGTCGCTATGATGAGAGGTGGCGGTCGCCATTTTTCACTAGGGTTTCCACAAAATTTATGGCGGTCACCACAATGAACATGGCGGTCGCTTTACTTCGGTAGCAAGTTTCGATGGTTCGATAAAATTTCATTGGTTTGAAAGTTTCGAATTCAAATACCGAGCTTGTATAACTTTTCGAGGATCGTACTGAGGCATCATTCTACCTGTTTTTATTATCGGATTCACCTAAGATTAGGTGGGGTTAAATCGGAGTGTCTACACCAACACGCAGGATTTAATTGCATTGCCTACAAACTGGTAATTAAGACCGCGGGATTTATCTGTGAATAAATTTCTTCTCCCACTTAGATTTTTAAAATATTTTTTAGTGTTACAAAAGTTTATTTAGTTAAAATAAATTTATTAATTTTAAAAACCACATGATCTGAAAGATTCAAACATCTTTCCGTGTATACGATTCCAAAGATTCTGATTTATCAAACAATCTTTTCGTATTTAAATGCGTAACAAATAAAATTTAATAAATACACAGTTTTTTCTCTAACTTTTCAGCTAAGATAGTGATTAAAGGCATTTATTTTATTTTTCGTTCTATATTTTTTGAAAAATAATAATTTATTTCGATTAAATATTTTTTTATTTAATTATTTCAAAATCCGGAATTAATTTTCACATTTTTCAAAGATATCCGATTGTAAATAAAATCATCTTAAACGTGATATTTTTTAAAAAATAAAATATTAAAAAAAAATTCATTTACTTAAAATTAGTTAATTAAAAAAAAAAATTTATTTTTTATTACAAAATATTTTAATTAAAACGGAACATTCGAATTAATTAAATAAACAAAAATATATCTTATCCACGCAATTAAAATATAAAAAATAAATTAATTGGAAGATAAATATAAATCTCGATTTTATGATCCGATTGAAACTCTAAAGAGTTTCAGTCTCCTGTAATTTCATGTATCTGATTATATCATGATTATTTGATTTTTTCTAATAAATCATATCAGAAAAATCAAGCCAACGGAGACACGACACAGTCTCCTTACAATCCCAAATACCTGGCGCCAGAGTTCGTGCTAATTAAAAACGTTCGTGTTAATTAAAAACACTGAAGTTGCCAAAAAAAAGCTCCACTGGAATTGCTTTTAGACGCTGCAACTGCTTGGATTACCGCGCCTGCTGTTTTGATTCAAAACCGGCGCCTGTTAATGGGCGCCACTGTTTGCTTTTTGATTGGAAATTGCATTGAAGCTTCATCAAATAGGGACTCCGGCGCTGTGCTGGAACGGGGTTGCTTCAGTTGGCGCTGCTGCTAAGGCAGCGTTTGGGAATTGCTTGGGAACCGCAGCTTCAATTGCTTTTAATCAAAACCACTGAATCTTGGATCATGCACTGTTGGCCTTGGATTGCACCTGCGGCGGCTGGGAATTTGTTTGAAACCGGCGGCTTGCTCTTTGCTTTTTCACCCAAAAAGGCTACTACAGCCTTGTGCTACATTTGGGAAAAAAAAACGCTTGCTTTTTTATTTGAAAACCGTAGCTTCAATTGGATGATGCTTGGGAATTCACTTTTTGGATTTGAAATACTTCCACCGAAAAAGTCTTGGTTGCCGCAGCCTTCTTGTTGCTTTAAAACACACAAAGCCGCCGAAGCCTCTTGGAAGAAAACACTTGCTGTGTGCTTGGACTTCACGCGCCTTGCTTGATTGGTGATTAGGCGCTTCAGTTTGCTTGGACTGTTGGCGCCAGTTGCTTGTTGCTTTTCCTTTTTTTTTTTATCCAAAAAAAATATTCTAGAGAAAAAAAAATTGCAAAGCAATAAAAATCTTTTTCCACGGTTCAAACCACCAGAATCACTGTCGGTTGCCGCCGCCAACCACCGCCGTTTGCCGCCATACCTGTTCTTATTTTTTCTTTCTAATAAACTAGAAAAAAAAACTTAAAGAACATAAAATATTTTACAACGAAACCTATATCCCTTAGGCTCACATTCGATCTAAAAATTAATTAATTTAATACGGTCAACCCCCGTTGTTAAAAAATTAATTAAATCATCATCCATTCAAACCATTCAACAAAATATGAAAAAAATAGATGATCATAAAACCGGGATTAGAACGCCTGCAAAACAAAGTTAACACAGTTCAAAATCTACCCGACCCTTATAACCGTAAACTAAAAACAAAACGACTCTGATACCAATTTGTTGGAGGAAATATTGACAAGATCATTATTTTTGTACAACGATTTTCGGTAAAAAATTAACTGGACAGGAAAACGCCGAAACGGGCTCCAGATAAAAATTTTAACGAACAACGATCAAAATAAAACCCGTGCAACCAAAGTTAATTTAGAAGAATGCATCTTGAAGATCTAATTTTCAACTACGATTTGATTCCGAGTTGAAACTCTTGTCAGATCTTCTACCGTATTCTCTTATGCAATCCTCGAACGTAATGTAGGCTACGATCCTCTTAGAACTTGTACCGGCAGAATCTTGATATATTTTTTAAGTCTTGAAAGACAAAAATTATATATCAAGAATAATATTAAAATCAATCTAAACTGGTTCAGTCTACCCGCATATATATAGGGCTACAGTAGGAACCTGAGGAGTAATTATGAGTAAGACTTCCAGTGGAACACAGATACCTACGGGCGGTTTCTGCAATTATGGAATGTCGCAGTGGTTTCTGCAATTTTCATAAAATACTGAATTACAGTTCACACCACTAAAGAACTATAATTGCACCATAACCCATAATCTCAAGACCTTCTTGCATTGAGCTCCTGTTATTAAATGCTTATAATTTCTCTCCGCGTTAAGATTCCTGATACCCGCCAATTAATTTAATTACTGACAATTTAATTTAATCGGCATCTTGATATTCCTTAAACTATTCCGCTTAACTTATTTGACCGCCGGATAATTAAATCCACCTGTAGGGTTTGGCCCGGTCAAAACTTATAAGCATTC
>JAOTRH010024201.1:0-21755 GCA_034768845.1 Heliamphora exappendiculata | reverse complement strand
GTTTGGTTCAATTATTATTGGGTTTGAATTAAACTATATAGTAATAGTTTTTTATTTATATATATATATATATATATATGTTATTGCAACATTCCTTCAACTTTTGCTCTATGAAAAGAAAAAGTAGTATCAAGATGTCACGTTACTTTTTCATAGAGAATTCTGTATAAAAATTTATCAAAAAGATAAAGGAAAAAGGAAAAAATTCCTGGCATCTGAAACTAATTTGATTTTTGCGAAGGGAGCGGTCTGTTAATTAAATAACCGAATTTCGATGAGTTTGAACAGGAAGATGGAGTGGGCATGGCCAAATCAAGCGATCATGTTTGGGACAAGAATCCTGGCATTGACACAGATAGTAGCACACCTGCAGCAGCTGTGTACAGCGACAAGATGAAGGCGAAGACGAAATCAAAGAGGTTGAAGATGCGGAGAATGGACAAAAAGAAAAGGAGGAGAAAGGAGGATTGGGAAGTGGCGGAGAGCATACGGTGGCTGGCGGAAGCGGTGGTGAGGTCGGAGCAGGCGAGGATGGATACCGTAAGGGAGGTGGAGAGGATGAGGGCAGAGGCCGAAGCCAAGAGAGGAGAAATGGATCTTAAAAGAACGGAGATCATTGCCAACACCCAGTTGGAGATTGCTCGGCTCTTTGCAGGGATTGGCAAAGGAATTGATTCTTCTCTCCGAATTGGAAGAAGCTGAGGAATATGAGAATTGCATGGGAACATATCATTATATATATCGATACATTATTGGGAATAAAATCATGAACTTTTTTGGAATGGGTCAAATTTTATGGCAACAAACACTTTTTCATTTTTCTTTTACTCTTTTGTTTTTGGCCATTTCATGGTGGGCAACAGAAGCAAGAGGTTTTGTGGAGAATGATGTGGTTAGATTTCGGCATGTTGGGAAAAAAATAATAAAGCAAAATAAATATTTTTTTGTGTGTGCATGATTAAATGTGATCAATAATAGAAGAATAAATAATAATCAAACAAATTACAAGACATCAGATTTTTACGTAAAAAATTCTTTAAAAAAAAAACCACGAAACCAAAATTCAATTTTGAATTATTACTATGTCAAAATACTGAATTTACAATATTTATTTTCTTAGCATACTTAGATAATGACAATATCAAGAATAATATTTTTAAAATAATAAAAATATAAAACATTTTTTACGGTAAAATAAATTTTGAGCAAATAAATAAAAGCAAGTTTAGATGTCCCCAATCGGCGATCAATACCATTTGATAACAACAATCATGTGCAGAGACAAAAAGTAGGCTGAAATTTCTTCACCGTTGGAACCTCTCGCGCTGCACATTGTTCGCCCAGTTTTCAATGGAGATTGGTTTTTGCTATCAAATTTTTTGTCTACTGAATCCCCAAGGGGGCATTTATATAGGAGATCCCATGATGGCTGTTGCCAACCTAAAAGACATCCAAAAGAATAAGGTTTCTAGAAACTTACTCACTCGCAACTTCTTTTTTCCTTTTTTCTTAATTTTACTTCTAAAAAATTGTTCACTTCAAATGGGGCAAATATCAACAACCTCTCCCTTCATCTCTTGTGGGAAAATTCATCATATTCATTACCTCTTTGCAAAAATTATGTTTTTTCTTGGATATAATTTTTGTTATCATATTTGTACCATTCGGTCGATATAGATCTTTTCTAATCGTAATAGTTTTTTTTCAACACATTTCGAATTCAGTTGTCACGCATCATTCTTGCAAGGCACTCATCTAGTGTGGAAGGGCATGCTCTTGCCACATCTCGAAAATTGATATGACTGAAAGCAGTCAGGAAAGACATCTACTCAGGCCGAAATCGAAAATATCCATGCAATTTTGGTTTAAACAACCAACGACTTTTCGTAGATAATGGATAACAAAGGTTCTAGTGATCCTTCATCCCAAAACATACACCAAATACTTCCATAAAAAAATATCATAGTTTCCAACATATAGCGTTTTAAAGGTACAATACAGTACTAAAAAGAGTGAAACAACAACAATGTCTAATCTCTATGCTCAAGACTACTAGACGGCGACCGTAGTGGACCAACCTCTAGCTATTTCTGTTATCTGCAACCACAAGATTATATGAGAAGGTATTTGGTATTATAATGAATAAAAATGAAGTTAAACACTTAGTTTAAGTATACTAAAAGCAACTTAAAATCAATTCATCATGCTGTAATAAAAGGATGTGAAAATGCTGAATCTCGTTTCATCATAAAAGAATAAAAACTTCCTTATTTCACAAAAGTATAATTTTTAGCATAACAGCCACAATTCATACTATACATGTAATTCGAATTGCACCTTCTTTTTTGTTGGTTTCTAAAGTATGGGTTATTACATCAGTGATATTTCACGTCAATGTGTTTTGACCGTGAGTGGAATGGCGTGTTTTTACTCAAATAGATAGCACTTTAGTTGTCAGAGAAAAATATATACTTTTCTGTGTCAACCCAATTCCTGTAGTAACCTCTTCATCCATAGCATCTCCTTGCAACATTCTGCTACTGCAATGTAGTCGGCTTCTGTGGTGGATAGTGCAACGCACTTCTGTAATCTACTCTACTAAGATATAGCTCCTCATGAAAAAATAAGCATGTATTTTGATATAGAGTTTCTGGAATCAACGTCTTTTGTCATGTCAGCATCTGTGAACCCTTCGACTTAGGCTTGCTCTAACTAAAGCATAAACAAACTTTTAAAGTACCTTTGAGGTACCGAAAAATCCATTTCACTACTTTCCCGTGATCCTTTACTAGATTTAATAGAAATTTGCTTACCACACCAACTGCATATGCTATGTTTGGCCTTGTACACATCTTTGCATACATTAGACTCCCAATGTGGATGCATAAGCAACATTCTTCATCTTTGCCTTGTCTTTCTCACTTGCCAAGCTTTGCTGGGAACTGAGTTTGAAATGACTGTCAAGTGGAATGCCTACAGGTTTATCCTTGTCCATGTTGAACTTTCGAAGTACCTTTTTAATATACCTCTCATGTGCGAGCCATAGTCTGTGATTCTTCTTGTCTTGAGTCATTTTCATACCAAGTATCTGGTTAGTTGGTTCCAAATCCTTCGTTACAAAGGATTTCTCAACTCTTCTTTAAGTTTCTGAATCTTGCTTATGTCGTGACCAATGATCAACATATCAGCCATATAGAGCAACAATTTAGTGAAGTCTCCTCTTACAAATTTCTTAAGGAACACACAATGGTCTGAAGTGAGCTTCTTGAACTCATGTTCCACCATGAATTGATCAAATTTCTTGTACTATTGTCGCGGTGCCTGCTTCAACCCACACATGCTCTGCTTTAGCTTGCACATTAGATTCTCCTTACCTTTGACTTTGAACTCATGCTCCTGTTGGAGGCAAGACTGTCAAAATTTTTATTTTTGCAAAAGAGTAACAGAAACAATTAACTAGATGGATAAATGCCAAAACAAGTTATAGACAAAACTTTTGATGACGAACGATTAAAATAAAACCCGTGCATTCGAAGTTAATTTAGAAGATTATATTTTTACCGGTCGAATTTTCAACTACGATTTGAATCCGAGTTGAAGCTCCTGTTAGATCTTCTACTGTATTTTTTTATGCGATTCCCGGATATAATGTGGGCTATAATTCTCTGAGAACTCGTACTAGTAGAATTTGGACAACTTTAGTCTAAGAAGACAAGTTGTAAAACTGGTTCAGCCTATCCGCATATTTATAGGGCTACAGCAGGGACTTGAGGAGTAATTATGAATAAAACTTTCAGTGGACCACAGACACGTATTAGCGGTTTTCGTAATTAAGTAAATCTCATAGCCGTATCTGCAATTATGAAAAACTAGCAGAGGTTTCTGTAATTTTCATAAAATACTGAATTACAGTTCACACCATTAAAGAACTATAATTACACTCTGACCCATAATCTCAAGACTATCTAGCATTAAGCTCTTCTTATTAAATACTTACCATTTCTCCACACGTTAAGATTCTCGATACCACCCAATTAAATTTAATTACTGGCAATTTAATTTAATCGATATCTTGATATTTCTTAAGCCTTTCCACTTAACTTATTTGACCTCCAGATAATCAAATCCACTTGCAGAGTTTGGTCCGGTCAAAACTTATAAACTTTCTTAAGGGAGTATCGTCAATCCCGATCTTTCGGGACGTGGATTCCGTTAATAATTAATATTTACAATATAAATAATACCGCTATCATACTCACCAGGAATATAGACCCATATAAGATTCCATTCTCTAATAAATCAAAATAACGAATATTAAATATATATAAATCAATAATTATTTTAGGATTAAGAAGATAAACACATTTCATAATAATCTTGGGATGTGAATTAATTTATATAGTCAATATAAAATTAATTACCCTAAATGTCCCGTTCAATACACAAAAGTGTACTAGCACAGAGAGTCGGAACAATAGACGTTGCTATTATCTGTTTCCCGTAACTAAGACAGGTCTACTAAAACTTTGGGTTACAGTCATACCGATGGTATGTCCATTTTATCTAAACTGTGAACATAAAATTTATATTCTACAACAATCTAAAATCTGATCTTTTGTTTGGAAGCCGTACTCTACACACCATAGTAAATAATATACAGAATATCGGGTATCTATGCATAACATTAAAGAAATGATACGCATACATTACTCATAAAGATTTTCATAAAATAAAAAATTAATTTTATTAAAATAAAATTTAATACTAAAATAATGTTTTCAATATACCAACCCTAACAGCTCCATGTAAATCTCTTTCTCTAATTCGCTGCGAAAGAAGACAATTTTCACGTCCATCTGCTCAATATCCAAATTAGAATTTGCAGCTCATCCAAGAACTATCCAAATGGATGTCATCTTCATAACAGATGAAAAGATTTCTTCAAAATTAACGCCTTTCTTTTGACTGAATTCCTTCACGACTAATATTGCCTTGTACCTAGGCTGGAAGTCTCATTATTTTGTTTTAGTCTGTGGACTCATTTATGCTTCAATGTTATTTTGCATTTGGGCAGCTTTACTAGATCATATGTCTGGTTCTCATGTAGGAATTTTATCTCTTCTTGCATAGATTTTATCCAGTTATTCTTCTATTCGTGTTCAACTGCTTCCTGATAAGAGTCTGGCTCTCTTCCATTCATGAGCATCAAATATACAGTAGGTTGATATTTGCTAGAGGCTTGACGCTCCCTGGTAGACCTTCTCAATTGTAGCTCTACTGGAAGATCAATGAGAACCTACTCTGTCTGCTCCGCTGATAGGTGTAAGGACTGGGTTTGTATGAATTAGATATTCTGCTTGTGTAGATGATTCCGTTTTACTGTTCATGTCTTCTATGATTTCGTCCTAGAAAAAGACGATGTATGTGCTTCAAATGATCTTCTTGTCAACAAGATCCACAAGCCTATTCCCAAACTCTTCTCGATTGTATCCCACAAAAAATGCACTCTTTTGACTTCCTGTCAGTTTTTGATCTTTCATCTCTAGGAATGTGAACAAATGCTCTGCACCCAAATATCTTCAAGTGCTCATAAGAGATCTCTTTTCTTGTCTATACTTTGCCTGGCACATCACCCTCAAGTGGAGCTTATAGAGATAAATTTATCAGATCGACTGGTATCCTCATTGCCTTGCCCCAAAAAGTCCTCGGTAGTTTTGCATGTGACAATATACATCAGACTCTTTTCCAGTACCGAGGACTGTTTCAACAATACTGTTAAGCTAAAGGCATCACGAATGAGATAATCATCCCTAAGACATCAAGACAGAATGGAGTAATATTCATAGGACAAAAAAAATATCGTGCACCACCCACTATAGTAATATTCATAGGACAAAAAGCATCTGAATGTACTTGGATATTTGACTTCCTAAATGTAGGAACTTTAATGTACGGGATTCTATGTTGTTTTCTAGGTAAACAATGTATGCAAGTTTTAGAACATGTGTCCTTTACTTCATGCAAAAGCTCTCTCCTGGTTAAAACTTGCATGCCATTTTCACTCATGTGTTTGAGACGCTTGTGCCATAGCTCGATGGTGGCGTCCTACTCAACTGTGCTGATCACTGCGTTACCAAGCTTTGCCTCCAATGTGTAGAGACTGGATGTTTTGTTACTCCTTCCAACAATTAGTAACCCTTTGAAGAGTTTCATTTTCCATCTCTAAAGTGGTTCTTGTAGCCCTCATCATCTAGCTAACCTGTTGATATGAGATTAAACTTTATATCTGGCATGTGTGTGACATCTTTATGTGTACCAATCTACAGCCAATAGTGGTCTCCAGACTGACATCTCCCATTCCCACTATATAGGACATACCTTCATTACCCATTTTAACGTGACCAAAATTGCCAGCTTTATAAATCATGAAGTATTCCTTATGTACAGTGACATAGAAGGAGGCACCAGAGTCAATCACTCAACTAGAGTCCTGTCTAGTGATCCCAATGAACCTGTTATCACAAACAATGATGGTCTTGCATTTTTCTAAAATTGCTATCACTGTATCCTTCTGGTCTTTTTTGTCGTCAGACTTGCTTTGTTTCTGATATCTTTTAAGTTTTCTACAATCCTTTTTTCACATGCCCTATTTTGCCCCAATAATAACATTTAATCTCCTTTTTGGACTGATATTTTTCTCTTGACTTGCTTCTTGACTTGTCGATGTTGGAGGATTTTTTGTGTGTACTCCTCCCACTCTTATTTATGACCAGGACATGTGAGTCAGTTGTGATCCTCTACTCCTTCCATCTTTCTTTCTCATTGAACATGCTATTCTTCACCATATCAATCGTGACTTTATCGTTCGGTGCTGAATTACAGATTGTCACAACTAGTGTTTCCTAACTGTTGGCAATAAATTCAATAGAGGTAGGACCTACAACTCATCATCTAGAACCATCTTCATGGTAGTCAACTAATTGATCAACTGTTGAAAACTTAGGTGCTTGGTTATACTTCGATTGTCTTTGTATTTCATATTCACGAACCGTCTGATCAAGGATGCTTTATTATAGCAGTCTTTCTTTCATATATCGACTCTAATTTCTTCCACAATATATGGGCCTCGATTTCGTATGCCACATGGTGAAAAACACTCTAATCCATATAAGTGTGGATATGAGCCACTATTTTCTTATTCATAACCTTCCATTCATCAATAGTAATGTTTCTGATTTCTTGTTGTTACCTTCAATCGACAGGTAAGACATCTTTTATATGTGGTTTCCATATTGAGTAGTTCGATAGATTCTAGTTAATCATAGCACCAGATAATTCTTTTGAAACGACCCGATTCAGACCTCAGTTGTAACAATTCGGTTAGTAATTACTGTATAAAGACCCAGCCCAAATCCTAAGTATTAATGACGGATAACCCACGAGACCATAGAACATGAAAGATGTTCGAAAACCCTAACTAAACCCAAAATCCTAAGTTCGATCTAAATATCCTAAAAATGTCCAAAACTTAAGCAACAAAACTTTAATACCTAAAGAATCTCTCAACATTTTAAATTAAGTAATTATCATGAAATAATGAATTACAAATCAAAAATTCTCATAATTTGGATAAAATGGCCATTTTACTCATAGTACAATAAAAAGTCTTAAAAATTTAAATTTTGACACATGAATAACCTAAGTCAAGGATTTAAGTACAATTAAGTACCAAAAAATAAAACAACATCAAAAATGATAAAAATGCCCCTAGTGGCTGGCCACCTTGGAAGTTGTGCCAAAAAGTGGCTTTTTGCTTTTTTTTTAAACTTAAAAAGATGATAAAAGTATCAAATCAAACATTATGATGATCAAACACTTGTTAAACAAGTAATATACATAATAATGAGATATTATAGGCTAATAAAAGTAAACAAATCATTATTAAAATTCATACACACTAAAATAAGTTAAAAAGTCATATTTTGTCAAACTATCTTAATTTGACTTAAAAGACTATATCTATTTAATCAATTTCTATGAAAATTATGATAATTCATGGGAATACTAAATTTATCATAAATATACTAAAATAATAAGTTTCAGTAGAAAAAGACACTAAAAAGATGCATCAAATTAACGTTTAAAGCATTTTCTTGCACAAAAGAGCACGCAAACCTAGATAAAACCCCATGATTGATATGGGGTCAGATTTTTGTCTCCCAACCTGACCCCTAGTTGTATTTCCTCCACCAAGTCTGATACATATCTCTCATATATAGCATCATGTCTCATCAACCCATGTGAAATGAAAGAAAATGACTTAAAATTACATCATTATGTTCCCTAAACTTTTTCCTATATAAACTAAGTCAAACACCCTCTTTTCCCTTTCATTATTTTTGATCAAGAGAGGTGAGAGACCAGATTTCACTCAAAATCATCCAAAATATCTCTTAACTCATCCCTTTAAACACTTCAGAAAAATCAAAAACTAAAAATAAACCGAAAAGGCATTGTTGTTGAGAAATAGGGGTTGTTGTGTTCTTGAATGATATGAGATAGCTGTGTATTGTTATTTTTGAGTTTGATGACCTAAAAGTGTTCTGAAACCTTGGTATTCATTTGTAAAACACAAGCATGCAAAGAAATGGGACAAAACCTTGACATATCATAAGTAAGAGACTTGAACATATAAGGTCTTAATTTTTGAGAACTTGAATGTTTCTGCCCTGATCTTTGGAGCTCCATAACTGAACAAAGAAAATTGATCTAAGCATGTTCTTTATGTCCAAATTTATATTTTTGTATTATCTTGCATCCAAAGTTGGTTTCAACTCATTTGAATAAGTAGAACTCGAAATATTACAACTCTATCAAAATGTGTCATTTTCATACCAGTCGACAATACCAACCTAAAATCCCTAGTTTACAATGAGATCCGAGCTTTAACCAAAACCTACAAGTTGTAGATAACATGTATATATAATGACCCACCAAAAATGAGGACAAACTATTGAGGTTTGAAAGGTCACAAACCCTTTGAAACTCTCTGTTGTGTTTCAGCTCTTATAGGACACTTCTGTCATATATTTTTGTATTGTCAAAAATTCTTATTTTTAGTGGCCTACTCCAAATGTGGTCTACATGAACATTGTAGGTAACATATTGAACTATGTCCTGTCCAAAAATAAAATCTAGATGCCTCAAAAAAGTCTCTAAAAACTATTTCAAACTCGCTGTCTAAAATCGATTTTGCTGAGGGTTAGGCGGCTGACAGAACCTATTTTACAAAATGGCTTATATCTTCAACTTGTTTCAAATAAGGACCCCTACCACCCTTCATGCAACTTGTAGAGGACATGTTTAACTAGAATATATCCAACAATGGGCTCATTTGGACTTGATTGGATACCCCAAAATCGAGACCAATAGAGACGTATTTTCGATAAAATTTTAAAGAAAGTGCTGATCCGTTTTCGCTTAGAATGCTTTATTCGCTCATTTGTTTTAGGTTTTGGCCTTAGTTTTAAATATAAGAGTTGTAAAAAATATTTTTATCTAAATGGCGTTTAAAAATCAAAACTTGATTCCACGTCTAGATGCCCCAAAACCCTACTGTCCCTTTAATTTAGTACTTGAACTTGGCCTTTAAGTGGCTATGCGTATGTTTGAGTACCTTTCGTCGTGAGACCCAAGTTTATGTTTTGATTTATTTGACTTAGTTAATTAGTATTTTTAAGTAAATGTATGATGATTTAAACTTATGCCATCAAGTTTGAATTGTATCTTAAGAATTCAACTTGCGCCTCACACAGTTGTACTTATGTTTAGTGAGTTGTACCATTAACTTTGCCATGTTAGTTGATACCATGCTATAAATAGTTGCACTTGAGATTCATATTATACATCATAGACATTGTCATGTGTATCATTGGAGTCCATCTGCGTAAACCGTTGTTGGGATGAGTTATTGTCTTTCTTGGCATATTGTCATCCTGGCATATTGTTGGGATGAGTCCATCTTGACATATTGTCATCTTTTCGTATACACGATTTTAAAAATTTTAATTTATCAAACTATCTTTTCGTATTTACATACATAACAAATAAAATTTAATAAATGCACAGTTTTTTTTCTACATTTTCAGCTAAGTTAGTGATTAAAGGTATTTTTTTATTTTATTTTTCGTTCCACATTTTTGAAAAAATAATAATTTATCTTGATTAAATATTTTTTTATTTAATTAATTTAAAATTTAAAATTAATTTCCACGTTTTTTCAAGATATTCAATTTTTAAAAAATCATCTTAAACGTGGTATTTTGTAAAAAATAAAATATCTAAAGTTTTTCTATTTAATTAAAATTAATTAATTAAAAAACTTAATTTTATTTTTCACTACAAAATATTTTAATTAAAACTAAAATTTTAAATTAATTAAATTAACAAAATAAATAAAACAAATATGCAATCTTCTACGCAGTTCATATATATATAAATATGATATGCATGTATCTCGATTTTATGATCCAAATAAAATACTGACGCACGATCAAAATAAAACCCGTGCACCCGAAGTTAGTTTAGATAAATACCTTTTTACCGGTCGAATCTTCAACTACGATTTGAATCCAAGTTGAATCTCCTGTCAGATCTTCTATTATATTCCCTTATACAATTTTCGGATATAGTGTGGGCTATAATCCTTCGAGAACTTGTACCGGCAGAACCAGAACAGCTTTAATCTTATAAGACAAATTATGAAACTAGTTCAGCCTACTCGCATATTTATGGGGTTACAGCAAGGATCTGGGGAGTAATTATGAATAAGACTTCTAGTAAAACACAGACACGTATCAGCGGTTTCTATAATTAAGCAAATCTCAAAGAGGGATCTGTAATTATAGAAAACTAGTAGTGATTTCTACAATTTTTATAAAATACCAAATTACAATTCACACCACTAAAGAACTATAATTGCACTCTGACCTATAATCTTAAAACCATATAGCATTGAGCTCCTGTTATTAAATACTTACCATTTCTTCCCACGTTAAGATTCTCGATACCTGTCAATTAAATTTAATTACTAATAATTTAATTTAATCAGCATCTTGATATTTCTTAAACTTAACTTATTTGACCGCCGAATAATTAAATCCACCTGCAGAGTTTGGCCCGGTCAAAACTTATAAACTTTCTTAAGGGGGTATCGTCAATCCCGATCTTTCGGAACGTAGATTCCATCAATAATTAATATTCGCCATATAAATAATATCGTTATCCAACTCACCGAGAATATAGACCCATATAAGATCGCACCGTCTAATGAATCAAAATAACGAATATTAAATATACGCAAATTAATAATTATTTCAGGATGAAGAAGATAATCACTATTTACAATAACTTTGGGGTGTAAATTTAATTTATATAGTCAGTATAAAATTAATTACTCCAAATGTTTCGTTCAATACACACAAAGTGTACTAGTACAGAGAGTCAAAATAATAGACGATGCTATTATTTGTTCATCGTAATCAAGACAGTCCTACTAAAACTCTGTACTATAGTCGTACCGATGGTATATCCATTTCTATCTAAACTGTGAACATAAAACTTATATTCTACAAGAACCTAAAATCTGATCTTCTGTGTATAAGCCGTACTCTACACACCAGATTAAATACTATATAGAATATCGGACATCCATGCATAACATTAAAAAATGACACACATACATTACTCATAAAGATTCAAATAAAATAAGAAATTAATTTTATTAAAATAAAATTAAATACTAAAAATATGATTTTCAGTATACCAACTCTAACGAGTTTCTGTCCAGTATATAATAGCAGTGACTCAGTTGGAGATGATACTATTATATATAGCTAAGTGTTAACCATCACTTAATCCTAAATTAATCGCTTCGCAATGAACCATTTAGTTGGAGAAATGATCCACATTAACAATTATCTAGAATTATCCCTAAAGGAGTTTGTATTGATGATACCGCAATTAATCTATCTGTTGGAGAGGATGGCCTTATTGCCGACATGCATGGTTTAATTGTATCGCCTACAAACTGGTGATGGAGACTACGGAATTTATTTGTGAATAAATTTTTTCTCCCACTTAGATTTTTAAAATATTTTCTAGGGTTATAAAATTTATTTAATTAAAATAAATTTATTAATTTCAAAAAATCACATGATCTGAAAGAATTAAACATCTTTCTGTGTACACGATTTTAAATATTCTGCTTTATCAAATCATCTTTTCGTGTTTAAATGCGTAACAAATAAAATTTAATAAATACACAGTTTTTCCTTCAGCTTCTCAGCTAAGGTATTGATAAAGGCATTTATTTATTTTATTTTCTGTTCCACATTTTTCAAAAAATAATAATTTATCTCGATAAAATATTTTTCTATTTAATTAATTTAAAATTTAAAATTAATTCTCACGTTTTTCTAAGATATTCAATTTTATGAAAAATCATCTTAAACGTGATATTTTGTAAAAAAATAAAATATCTAAAAAAATTTATTTAATTAAAATTAATTAATTAAAAAAAATATTTTATTTTATTTTACAAAATATTTTAATAAAAATCGAGTTTTCGAATTAATAAAATTAAAAAGATAAATAAAATAGATATGCAATCATCCACGGAGTCCATATATATAAACATGATATGTATATATCTCGGTTTTATGATCCAAGTTAAGCACTGAAACGTTTCAGTCTCCCTAAGGGGATAAAATGTAATAATTCTCTTTTATATCTGATTCATGTGTCTTGATTGCATCAGGCTTCGCTGACACTATCTAATATATCAATATATATCATATCAGTCTCGTATATATCAAAATATACATCAAAACCAACCTCGGGAGAGAGAAAGTTGCCGACAACCACCAGCCGCCACTGACACTACCTTGCCGCCTCATTTGAGCTCTATTTTCGATGAGTTTTATATTGTTGGAAAGCTCTCGAAATATGAGATTTTTCTGTCCAAAAATATGCTCAAAACCAATATGAAAAATGGCCAAAAAACTGTCCGAACGACAAAAAATGTTGCTGGCCGCAACAGCACTGCGCCGCCAACTTTCCAAGGCTTTTTCGACCTCTTCCCGAACTTTGTTTTCGGCGTACTTTATATCGTTGAAAAGCTCTCAAAAGGTAAAATCTTTCTGTCAGAATAATTTCTCAAAAATATCCTGAAAAATTTTCAAAAAAAAGCCTAGAACTTGTTTCCACCAGGCCCCGCCGTCGCCGGGCCCTGTCACCGCTGGCCTGTTTGGTTTTTTATTTTGGTCCAATTGTTTTTAGTTTTTAATAGTATTTTGAGGCATATTTTACTGTTATTTTATGTTTAAAAAATTACCCAAAAAATAGTCTAAAAAATGGCTCGAAAAATCATAAAAACCGCCACCGAACCGCCGTCAAACCGCCGTCGGCAAAGCCGCCAGAACCGAGCTATTTTGGTGATTTTTCCTCGGTGATTTTGACTATTTTTATGCTATTTTTTATTCATAAATACTACAAAAAAATTCATCAAAAAAATCGTTTAAAACCATTAAAAACTTACCACGATTCGTGGCTTGTTAAAACCCGAACCACCGTCGGTGCTGCCTCCGTTCTTCGTGTTCTTGAACATGTTCACCTTATTCTTAAATAATCTAAACAGATATTTTAAAAATAAAAATTAGGTATTGCATTGATCTTATGTTCCGAAATTTCACATTCAATCTATTACGGTCAACCCCCGTGATTAAAAAAATAATTATCATTCACAAACCATTCAATCAAACACTAATTAAATAAATAACGATCATAAAATTGGGATTAAAACGCTTACAAAATAAAATTAGCAATAATTCTAAAATTACTCGGCCCCGATAATCAAAAATAAAAAATAAAACAGCTCTGATACTAATTGTTGGAGGCAAAGCTGCTAAGATCTTTGTTTCTGTAAACGATTAACGAAAAAGATTAACTGGACGAAAAAACACCAAAATGAGCTCTAAATAAATTTTTTGATGATAAACGATCAAAAATAAAATTCGTGCATCCGAAGTTAATTTAGAAGAATATCTTTTTACCGGTCAAATCTTCAACTATGATTTGAATTTAAGTTGAAACTCCTGTCAGATCTTCTACTGTATTCTCTTATGCGATTCTCGGATATAGTGTGGGCTATAATCCTCCTAGAACTCGTCCCTAGTTGTCATTTTTTAAAATGGTTTGGGATATATTCCCCTTGTATACCCTGGGGGTGCCTCCCATGTTACAAATTTGGTTTATACATTATGAGTACATCCCTAATGTTTGAAATAGTTTATCATGGATATGGCGTGCTATTATTGGTAGTTTGGACTTTGAAATTGACACTGGTGCGAAGGCATCATGCTTATTAAGGTGGGAGCATTTAGGTTCAACCCAAACCTCACGTTGTTGCAAATTTTGCAGTAAAACAGCTGTGGCACGTAGCCAGACGAAGAATTCACTATTCGCAACGAGGACTAGTGATGGCTTTAGTGTATAATTTATCCATAAAGTCTATCCCTTAGAATTTTTTTGTGTGAAATTCTTGTTATGATCTAGGTGTATATCGGGTTGGGCATTTGCATTGCATACACGGCATATCATACTCGCGTGTTTATTGACTTATCTGCTACCCTATTATAAATTTATCTGTCTTCTTAACTTTAAAGTGTGCTTGAGTGTTACTTGGCATGCGTTGTGGTATATTTTATTGTGAGTTTGGTTAAAAGGTTTAGGAAGTTTTCTTTTGGGTTTTGGCTCATGCATTCGTGCCACAGGTGATGAGGTATTCTTTGAGGAAGTCGCCCCCGATGAAAAAGAAGGTTTTAAAGAGCAAGGTGAATGGTAAGAGCCAACAGACCCCGGCAATGCTAGTTGAAGAATTGAGTGTTCGTCCTTTTGTTCTTTTTGTTTAGTTTTTACGGGCCCAGTGTACTTTTTGTTGAATCCTTGGTGAAACTGTAATCGTTATGTACCTTAATCAGTTCAAACTCCTTTATAATGTAATATTTATGTTATGTAAATATGAATGAATAGTTAGAATATCACTTTATTTATATTTATATATGTTCCGACGTGCCCGAAGGATAGGGCGTCACATCTTCTATTATAATCAGGCACCCTAAAATATTTTTTAAGATTATAAAAACTGCTTAATTTTAATAAATTTATAATTTTTAAAAAACACACGTTACAAAAGATTTTGATTTTAACCATTTTCATGTGTTATATGTGCAATAAATAAAATTTTTCAAATTCTCTTTATTTTATGAAAAATGTTAATTTTAAAACAAACTTAAGAATTTTATTTTATTTTTCTATTACACATATTTAAATAATTTTGAAAAAAATTAATTTATTTACATTAAACTTTTTAATAAATTCAAATTTTGAAATTAATCGGCACGTTTTTGAGGATACTAGATTTTTTAATATATCTCAAACATGTTTTTGAGTAACAAAATAAAATCCTAATTTTTTTAAAAAAATTATATTTTATTTTCTATTACAAAAAAATTTAATTTCAAACAATACATTTATTAAATAGAAAAAAACGAAAACCAAAATTAAGCTATACACGCATTTAACTAATAAATAAATAAATGCAAAATATCTTGACTTTTATGGTCAAGCTATAACTCTTTGTGTCAATGAGTTTCTATTCATCCATGATTCCTTGTAATCCTATTAGATACATAATACTTCAATAACAATTCTGCAGCCAATAGAATTCAACCGTAACAACTCCGCCGCTGCATCGCCTCACCCGCGCTGCCACCTGCCCCATTGTTGCGCTGCACAGGTGCAGTGCCCTACGCCGCCGCAGCTGCTACTTCTGTCACCTATTTCTTCTTTGTTCTTCGTTCTTCGATGAACAAAATATAGAAGAATTTTAAATATAAAAAAGTACACATAATCCTAAGCCTCTTGAGGAGTCCACAATTCAACTACCACAATTCAAACGTCATGGAAAACCAGAATTAATTAAACAATCATAAACCATGTAATCAAACAAGAAAAAAAATTACCATTAAATTCGAGATTAAATCGCCTGCAAAATATGTGTATAGTAATTATTTTGGGATTAAGAATATAAGCACTCATAATAATCATAGGATATAAATTAATTTATATAATCAGTACAAAAATTAATTATCCAAATGCAGTTCTATTCAATACACAAAGTGCACTAGCATAATAAATCGGAACAATTGTCGAAACAATTACTGTTCTCCATAATCAAGACAGATCTACTAAAATATTGTCATACAGCTGTACCAATGGTGTGTCTAATTTTATCAAAAACTGTTAACAAAAAACTTATATTAAACAAAAACTGATAATTTGATCTTCTATGTGTAAGTCAAACTCTACACATCAGATTAAATACTATGCAAAATAAAATACATATATGCACAACACCAAATAAATAATGAAACGCATATATTTGCTCATGAAGATTCTCATTAAATAAAAAAACTAATTTTAATAATAAATAAAATTAAATATCAAAATTCAAAATATGATTTTTAGTATACAACCCTGACAGTCCAGGGGTCGAGGGATGGGGGTCAGGGGATGAGGGTCTAGGTTGATGGTCTGCAAATCGGGGGTCTAGGGGCTGAGGGTTGAAAGTTAGGAGGTTAGGGTTTCGGGGGTTTGGGTCCCCAGGGTTGGGGGCCCAGGTCTAGGTATAAGGGTCGGTGGGCAGGGTTTTGGAGGTTTAGGGGTCCGAGTCTCGGGATCGATCGGGGATAGGGGTTAAGGGGTCTAGGGGTCAGGGGTCGAGGGGTCGAGGGGTCGAGGGTCTAGGGTATAGATACCCCAATTTGACCCCACTTAATCTTAGGTTGGTTCGGGTGTATCCGATGATGAAATCAAGTGAAATGGTGCTTCAAAATGATCCTTGGAAAACGATCCAAGCTCAGTATCCAAACAAATGAACCTACATTATACAAACCTTGAATCGCCAATTTCAAACCTTGAGCCGCCATATTTGAACCTTGGGGTCGCTAACTTCATTGTGGCGACCGCCATAAGAATGTCTTGAAAACCCTAGCAAAGGTAGCGATCGCCATCTTCGAACCTTGGGGTCGCCGACTCGGCTGTGGCGACCGCCATAAGAAACCCTTGAAAACTTGTTTTGTTGTGGTGACCGCTAACTCCGATCATGGCGACCGCTAATTCCAAAAACCCTGACGTGTCTCAAAACGTGCCAGCACCTCATTGGTTGATAAACTCTATAAATATCGTACATTTGGTACGATTTTTGGAGGACAATTCTGATGTCAGAGTTCTGACGGGTTGGAAGGCGACCGATTTTGAGAATTGATACCCTATCGAAGTACTGAGAGGACGACCACCGATACCAACATTCTGCCGAATTCTTGATTCATCGACTGAAATTGGAATATTTCCCGAGGATTGGACTGCTGATCACAATTCCACGACTTGAGGATATCCGAATTGTAGCGATTTACATATTTTATCTAAATCTCTGACCTTTCTTCCTCCATTTCTTCTCTTTTGGAGTGGTTGGGTTAACTTCAATTCTTTATGATGCTTGTATAGTGATCTTGCTATTCTATTTAGTTTATTGAGTTATAAGCACGTGATTACCCATGATAAGCATGATTAGTTTAATTTGATTGATATTTGCTACCATCTAAGTAATCTTATTTTTACTTTGTCCACGTTACTCATTTGCACCTAGTGTATTATTAATTTCACCATTCATTAAAATAGTACCAATATATTTTACAATTGCGATTTATATATCGTAATTGTTATATTTGGTGCACTAACATTCATACGATTGTAATCATTAATATTTTGCCCGTATCTTAATATTTTCTAGTTAAATAGCACCTATTACATCCTTATGTAGTAATTGTTACTTTCGTATGTTTAATTTCACTTCTTTTCTTTTATATTTGGTTGATCATTTATATGAAATTCATAGTAAATCTTTAATATTAACTTAATTTCATTTCTTATATTTTGTTATATTTTGATTAAATTTGTAGTAGATCTTACATAGTTTAATTTCTTTTTACTACTATCTTTATATTGATAATCAGCATGAAATCTACATTTAGTTAGAGTTTAAGGATTTTGGAGCATATTTTTTGTTTAAAATCATATTAATATAATTTTTAGGTTATTGGGTGATATTGCATGCGATTTACTCAATGTATTCTTTAGTTAGAAATTGCATACCGTAGAACTTAGGATTTTCTTTTGCACTTGTTTTGTTTAGCGTTCTATATACATATATTACGTATTTTTCTATTTTGATTTTGAATGTTCTCTCTTCACCTCCATTTTATGTATTTGCATGCACTTGATAAATCTAATTAAGAACCAATGATGATTAGTAGAGGCCAACCTAATGGTTGGGTGAACGGAATGCCTAACACCTTCCCCAATTCATACCTTAGCCCCCGGACCCGTGTTTTCTCTCGTTACCATTTTAAATATCAGTGGCTTATTTTGTTTTTCTTGATTTTTCTTAAAAATCAAGCGGCAACTCTATTTTTTCAAAAAGTGTTTTCAAGGCATTAAAGTATTTTCTAAACATTTCTTGAATTCTCTTATTTTTTAACCAAAACCCTAAATTCCGGCGCTACAGTATTTTCTGGCGACTTCGCTTGGAACTTGTTTTTCAAAACAAATAAGCGGGCTATACTTGAACATATCATTAGTTCTTAATATGACTTTCTCATTTACATTCTCACACGCATTTGCATTGTTCTCGGCCCCAGCCTGGTCGACTCGATACCCCGGTCAGTTTATTGTCTTGGGGCTATGTTGGGGAGACGGGCAAGCCTTACTGGATCCACGCTTTCACAGGTGCGGCAAAAGAGTTCTGGCGTACTGTTTGACCATGTTCTGCACCATACCAGGCATAGGAGGAATATACTCGACTCTATTCAGAAGGTACCCTGATCATTGACTAAAATCGGCTTTTTCTGCGTATAATTGCTTAAAACCCGCTATTAGGTATTGGCCCAGTAGGATTATTTGTTTTATTTAATTATGTGTTTTTCTTGTGTTTGTGTAGGACCTTTGTTTATTTGTTGGGATTAAGATAGTCTCTCTCCCGGGTTCTGACACTCGGCTTTTTCCAGTATTCCTTCGTTTTAAAATAGTTTTCCTCTCGAGTTGTTGCCCAGTTTTTGATCTGTTGGTCTAGAATCTCGGGTTTTGTCCCGATTGTTAGCTTAGCGTTGTTGGTTTAGGATAGTTTTCTCTCTCCCAATTTTTTCGTTGCTTATTGGTTTTGTACCCTCGGTGCCGTTTAAGCTCATCTTCCCAAACCCTGTTTAGGCTCTTGTTTTGTGG
The DNA here is from genome assembly GCA_034768845.1 of Heliamphora exappendiculata. NCBI lineage: Eukaryota > Viridiplantae > Streptophyta > Magnoliopsida > Ericales > Sarraceniaceae > Heliamphora > Heliamphora exappendiculata. The sequence continues at coordinate 2,357 of JAOTRH010024201.1, read as the reverse complement.
TCTCGTTTAGTTTAGAGTTGTTTTCTTGCTGGAGTGTTGCCTGTTTTTTTTAAAAATCTTATTTTTGGAGTTTTGTTGGTCCCTTGCTCGATTTTCATTTTGGTTCTTGGATGTTAGAGTTTCTAGTCCTTATGCTGCCAGTATGGTCCCAACAGGGGCATGTTTCTGTTTCAGTGGTTATATCCGCTCATAGTTAGTTGTTTTTGGTGTTTGAAGTGTTTACTACCTGTTATCGGGATTTTTCGAGAAGTATCCGATACCATTGATTCTGTTTTTAGAGTTATTAGGTTTTACTTCGAGTTTAGATCATTGAGTCAGAAGGTTTGCATCTAGGGCGTATTTGAGCTCAATCAGAAACTGGGAGGCTTTACAAAATTCCAGAACAGATCACAGAATAGTTTGAGATGGTCGAGAACAACCTGAATTTAACAGCCTTAATGAGGGTGATTACGGATATATAGAGAGCCATTGAGAAACAGAGCTAGGCTCAGGTGTAATATCAGGCAAAGATCCAGGCAATTCAGGCCCGCTTGCCAGTACTGAATGAACAGCATGACGACCCAAATGGTAACAGGGAAGACTGTTGAGATGAAAATAAGGTTTTAAATGGACCGCAAGTTGTTCTGCCGCCACCACGGATCTCTCGTCAGGTGATAGTTGAGGAAGAAACACTGCTCAATCTAAAGAATCTACATTAGTTGAGAAGACTGACCAGATAGAAAAGGTCCTTAGAAAGGCCAAAGGGGTCGAAGAATACATGCTAGATGTGGGGGAACTATGTTTGTTCCTAGATGCCAAGCTGCTGAATAAGTTTAAAATGCCCGACATGAAAAAATTTGATCGGACTGGAGACCTAGAATTCATCTGCGAATGTATGTTGGAACCCTATCGCCAATGAAAATTGATGACCAGCCGAAGGCCCAGCTCTTTCATCGATCTCTTTCTGGGGTAGCTTAGAAATGGTTGCTCTCCCTCGCTGTAGCAAAGACTAGAACTTGGGAGGACATAACTGTTGGAGAAAAAATTGCCAAGATCTTTGTTTTTATAAACGATTATCTAAAAAATAACTAGATGGAAAAACGCTAAAACGAGTTCCAGATAAAATTTTTGATGACGAACGATCAAAATAAAACCTATGCATTCGAAGTTAATTTAGAAGAATATTTTTATACTGGTTGAATATTCAACTACGATTTGAGTCTAAGTTAAAACTCTTGTCAAATCTTCTACTGTATTCTCTTATGCGATTTCCGAATATAGTGTGGGCTATAATCCTCTGAAAACTCGTACCGGCAGAACCTAGACAGCTTTAGCTTTAGAAGACAAGTTATGAAATTGGTTCAGCCTACCCGTATATTTATAGGGCAACAACAGGGACCTGAGGAGTAATTATGAGTAAGACTTCTAGTGGAACACAAACACGTATCAGCGGTTTTTGCAACTAAGCAAATCTCATAACAGTATCTGCAATTATGAAAAATCAGCAGCGGTTTCTGCAATTTTCATAAAATATTGAATTACAATTCACACCACTAAAAAACTATAATAGCACTTTGACTCATAATCTCAAGACCATCTAGCAATGAGCTCTTGTTATTAAATGCTTACCATTTCTTCTCACGTTAAGATTCTCGATACCCGCCAATTAAATTTAATTACTAATAATTTAATTTAAACGGCGTGTTGGTATTCCTTAAGCCTTTCTACTTAATTTATTTGGCCGCCGGATAATCAAGTCCATCTGTAAAGTTTAACCAAGTCAAAATTTATAAGCTTTCTTAAGGGGGTATCGTCAATCCCGATCTTTCGAAACGTGAATTCCGTCAATAATTAATATTTACCATATAAATAATATCGCTATCTAACTCACCGGGAATATAGGCCCATATAAGATCGCATCATCTAATGAATTAAAATAACGAATATTAATAACATTGGGATGTGAATTAATTTATATAGTCAGTATAAAATTAATTATTCCAAATGTTTCGTTCAATACATATAAAGTGTACTAGCATATAGAGTCAGAATAATAGACGACGCTATTATCTATTCCCCGTAGCCAAGACAGACTTACTAAAATTCTATACTACAGTCATACCGATGGTATGTCCATTTCTATCTAAATTGTGAATATAAAACTTATATTCTGCAAAAATCTAAATCTGATCTTCTGTGTGCAAATCGTACTTTACATACCAGATTAAATACTATACAGAATATTAGACATCCATGTATAATATTAAAGAAATAATACACATACATTGCTTAGAAAGATTTTCATAAAATAAAAAATTAATTTTATTAAAATAAAATTAAATACTAAAAATATAATTTTCAGTATACTAACCATAACA
>JAOTRH010024180.1:0-21757 GCA_034768845.1 Heliamphora exappendiculata | reverse complement strand
GGGTGTGTGTGTGTGTGAGAGAGAGCGCGAGAGAGAGGAGGGGGGGAGGGGGACAAGAAGGGAAGGAATTGATAAATTTGTGCACAAGGTAAGCATGGTAAAAAGCACCGAAAGGTTGGGACCCAAGTGACCCATAAACACCTTGGAATCACCATCGAGCAAGCAACAAAAAAAATTTTTATTACAAGGAACAAGATTCCTGATAACCAGGCCGTGATCCACATTACTTCTAATCCAATATTTCATGAAAGAAGCAAGCATATTGAGGTAAATTGTAATCTAGTTCGAGAAAAAGTGGAACATGGTGTTATATAGATAATCCATTTGTGTTTATACGCATGCAACTTGTTGATATCTTCACTAACCTTTGTGCAAACCGTGGTTCAAATTGCTATGTAACAAGCCCACATTCAAATTGTTATATAACAACCTAAACTGTATAGCATATTCACCCGCTTCAAGCGGAGTGTTAGGGGTTATTTCAAAACACATTTTGTCATTAAGAGCAATATAATCTTTGCAACATTATTTGCCTTGCTATATATACTAATGACATGTATTAGATCATAATTGTCAAATTGAAAATCGAATCGTGAATCGAAATTACTTTTTCTCAAATCGTGAATCATATCGAATCGTGTATCGTAAAGATTCAGTTATAATTTCTAAAATTCTTAAACATATATACATATATATATATATATTAGTTAAATATTAAAGATCTATTATAAATATAAAAAGGTTAGTCATAAATCAATAAAGAACTTGTTTGGAATGATGAGCATATAGTATAATGGGTAAGATGCTTACATTTAGTGTAAGAGATGTGAGTCCGAACTTTATTATGACCAATGATTCTATATTATATTATTATGTTATGATTTATAACAATTCGTAGACACATTTAAGATTTGAGGGCATCCAACCCAAAATCAATTGACAATTGGTGGAGAGATCTCTAAATTATATGAATTAAACTTAAATGACTTAAAAAAGTGATGCGAAATATGTCTCTAATCTTCCCATGCATGTGCCGTTCAGTTGCATGTGAAGATGATATAAAGATGAACGAAATAAATTAAACAAAACCCTGGGCAAAAACTTGGTTCGCGAAACCACTTTCACAACTTTGATACCAATCATATCATGTTGGAATTCATAGCCATCCAATCCAAAATCAATTACTAATTAGTATAGAGGCATCTAGAATATATAAATATGGTTTGGTGACTTAGAAAAGTGATGTGGGACAAGCCTCTAAAATGTAAAATTATGAATTAGAAAGAACAGGAATCGAGACTTGCTTAGTGTCAAATCGATTCCTTAATTTATCGAATCGAATCATATCGAATCGTGTGATACGTATGATGAATCATACAATCTTACTTTCGCCGATTCACCCTACTGATATGAATCGATTGCTAGATGTATCGAATTGAATCGTACAATACATATCACGAATCGTACAATTATGATAACAGAGATTAGGATTAATTAACATCTTAATTTTATCTTTTCTCTCTTTCTCAGTTGTACCAATAATCATGTGGGCCATTGATGTGTGATTCTGGGTCAATGAATGTTAAAACTCTTTTTACGTATATACTCAACTTGTGGGCCATGCATCACGTATACAGGCACTTACTCTGATAGTAAGATGTGACCGGACTCGTGTGATTTCCCTTACAAATTTATGACTTTTGTTTTCACGTAAACTTTAATATGATTACTGTTGAAATTGCTCATGATTTGATGTTTTGAATTGAGGCTTTTAGTAATTTTGGTTACTGTGCATTCATATCCGCTAATTCTTGGATTAAGGAATTGTTTTGGGACAAAAACACCCCAATATTTAATTACTTGTACTTTCCCGTTTCTCATAAGTTTACGACTTTTGTTTCCATCTAAACTATATTCTAATTACTGTTGAATTGTCCACGGCTTGATGTTTTGTATTGAGACCTTCAAAAATCTCAGTTATGCTGTCGTATACACTAGTCCCTGGATTAAGGAATGGTGTTGTGACAAAAACACCCCAATCTTTGATTACTTAATGACAAGTATCAAAAAATGAACTAAACCTATGTTTGGACTAGCTTTTTTTCAAAACTTTTTTCTTAAAAGCCTCGTAAAAAGCCTACTTATTTGGCCTCCTACTATAATCAATTGACTTTTTTCACATCTTTCTACATCTACCTTTTTACAAAAAAGTTAAAAGGCCAAAAAGCCTACAAAAAAAGCTAGGCTAAACACAAGCTAAGTCATTTCATTCCAATTATGAATCATAGGCAGGAGGATCGAATCCAAAATTTAATTTCATCGTCATTCCATTTAATATAACAAAAGTTCCGTATAGATGTATATTTGTAACTTCTGCTACAGTTACCATACTGAATGGACCCCAAAATGCAATTCACTACAATTATTTTCTTCTCCAGCAACAAGGAATGGTTATTTTTCCCTTTGTTTTGGAATTCTTCTCCATTCTACCTTCCTTTTTGTCCAAATGTTCATGATTGTCTTATCAAGATTACACTTGACCTCATTCATATGATGTTTTCCAATTAAAACTGTTGAAAGCACAAGGTTTCCTCTACGTACTAGGAATTTCTGTCAAGGTTCTTGTTTCTTATGGATAAACTAAGCATTCACCCGTTGCACAATGCTAACAGATAAAAGAAAGGTGGGAAAGAGGAGAATAGATGGCATGGGAGGGAAGGAGGAAGAGCTGGTAATTCAGATTGCCATATTTCCATCTTAAAGTAGCCCCCATGAACAGTAAGTTCTATAGTTTTCTCCTCTTGAGGATTGCTACTCCACAATCACATCTCTTGCTTGCAAAGGAAATAATGAGACACATCAGTCAGAACAATGTAGTAAGCTTCCCCATCTCACTAGCATTCGCATACCCATTCAAATAAATCAACAGAAGGAACATAATTGGCACTTGATCTGCGAGAGTAAAGAACGGATAGGGTAATAAAGATCACCACCCATCCCTTCAGTTTCCTCCTACAATCTTTACTTTCTAACCAAGATACACTCTATAAAGGAAAAGAAATTATCCAACTAAGGTGCAAATGTTGTAATACAATGCTTAGCTAAGATTTCCACTTTGCGTCTAGATCTTTTTTTGTGGAGGTGTGTTCTCAATAATAGTGTTTCGCAAGGTTTTTGTTTCGTGATTTTATTTTTATCTTTTCTATTGGCTCACTTTCAAATTTTAATATTTAAAAGGGGGTTAAACGATTTCACAGCCTAGCGACACTTTTCATTAGTCTGTATGTTCCCCTTTGGGGGCATGTTGATGCTATACAGCTTTTTGTTCTATGTCAGGTTCTCTTTAACTTGTACTTCTAATCCTTCATTGATTTGATTTTTCTTTACCAGTATTCAGTAATGTTATACGATACATATGGGATGCAAGAAAACCACATTCTAGTTGAATTCAACCTTTCAAATACCTTCTCATCTCACAGCTTATCACATTTCCTAGGTGTCAACTGGGCTTCAATATTAAAAATAAATAACAAATGACCAAATACTAAAAGAATGCAAACAAATAAAAATGTCATATAAATCTCATTAAAATATTTTTTTTCAGGTACTAAACAAGATGATGGGGAAAGGAAAAGAGTTGGACGAAAAAGATTTTAGAAGATTCGATTTTGATTTAGAAACTTTAATGAATTTAGTGACTTGATTAGGTTTATGATTTTATTACCTTTTTAAATGACTTCTATAATTTAGGAATTTATTACCTTTTAGATGATTTCAATAGTTTAACTTACATGGATATATAAGATTTTATTCGGTCTATGGAATTGAGAATTGAGAGTTTGTAATGATTTCTCTTACTTTGTTTGGCCTTTTATTTGTTTCTTTTCTTTTCAATCACTTCGTTCTTATAGGTTTTCATGTGTGAAGTGGTATCAGACCAAAATCACAATCCCATTCGAGTTGCAGCAAACAGCGCAGTTAATATCAAACTATTATGTAAACCTCACCAATGCCCACGCTGAAAACCAACTGTTGCTACCATTTTCGCCAAAAACATCCTGCAGCCTTTCATCTTTGTTCAGACCCATCACAAGCAGTCTACCATGACACAAAATTCAGTTAAGTTCGCTTGTCCGAGAGGTTTTCTCTTTCCACGCAAGATCTTTGCCACCAGTACAAAACATCCCCTTTTGCCACTATAAGTTTTTGGGCCAACAACATTGCCACCACAATATTTGATCAACCCAACAGGCCTGCCTCTAAAGCTTCCATTCCTGACAAACCAATCAAGCCACCTCAACCACGGTTTTGAGCACTTGACCAAGAAAAAGAAAAGAAAAGAAAAGAAAAGAAAAAGAATTCCAATCCACAGATCCAGTCACTAGACCCTTTGCTCAAGCTGAAAAATCAGCATATACGACCACCACTCACTTACCCCAGTGCACCACCACCATCGTTGCAGCGTTGCCACCAATGCACCGCGAACATCATTAAAATCATCGATGGAAACTCTCAGCCTCGTTTGCCACCACCATATCCTCGTCGGAGAGTCCAACCATTGTCGATGATCACAATTGTTGTTGCTGCTCAACTGCAAGTCATCTTCCACTGTATTGCTGAAAGCCTAGAGCTTCAATAATCTATCCTAACTCCCAAGGACGACATCGATGCAGAGAATGGGATGTAAACATTGAGCCAACCCATAAACTTGACCCGCAACGTATACATTACACCAAGTCCATACCCATAGATACCCATTGAACAACCCATATTTCTAGCTCAAATTAACCCACTTGGCACTTGCACCTACTTAAACCCAAACAGGAGCTTAGTTTCAAACCACAACCCAAGCACTTTTACTGTTTACCCAACCCCAACCCTAGTCAAGTCCACCAAAAAACACATCAGCAGCAAGAAATACAACAAAAAAAATCCCACAACAATTGGAGAGCCCAATTCCAGCTCTTTTTTCCATGTAATTGAGGCTTGAACTCGATCTTGGAAAGGTAATATTTTCCATTAGAAAAATGAGATTGATATTTTTTTTCCATCTAGAATTTGCAAAAGGTCCAACATTATATCCTTGTTTCTTCTCGTTCTCACATGGGGGTGTTTGGCAAACCTATTGGCTAGTAGTGTTTAACTTCCTACTACTAATTTTAACTATAAGCTATAAGTTTTTTCAAACATCTACAACTTCTACTACAACTTCTAACTATTTTTTCTTCTATTTCATCTACAAGCTACAATCTTTACCAAACATTCAGAACTTCTGCTACAAGCTACAATCTATAAGCTATTAGTTTCAGCAACATCAAACACCACCATTGTGGGGAGGGCAGGTGCGGGGAAGAGTTGCCTGATCTAGTTGCTTGAAGATAACATGACCACTATCAAACTTGATAAAAATACTAAAACCATTCAAAACTTTCATCAACATTTTGTTGATGAGCAAGAATCTAGATGCTATTGGAAGAATTATTTTTGATGTTAATTGAGTTGCAAAGTAGTAATTTAGGATTAAAAGAGAAAAGAAAAAGAAAGAGACAAGGACAGAAAAGTATATTATTATGAGAAAATAATGAGGTTTAATTATAATCTCTACACCACAGCAGTATTTATATAAGAAACATTAATTATAATAACAAAACGATCCTAATAGTCATAAGTAGTTATCCAACACCCTCCAAGCTAGAGCATAGAGGTCGAACATGCCCAGCTTGAAAAGAAGGCGCCGGAAACTAGAAGCTAACAACAGTTTGGTAAATAATTAATGCTCAGATTGATCATAGGAAGTGACGATCTGTTTTACTTGTAATAAATCACGAATAAAGTGACAATCGATATCAATATGTTTAGATGTTCCCAGTGTGTTCTAGAGTTAGATCGAAAGGCTCTAATACCAAATTGAGTTGTAAAGCAATGACTTGGGGTTAAAAGAGAAGAGAAAAAGGAAAAGAGAAGCACAAAGAAGTGTATTGTTATGAGAAAATAATGAAACTTTATTATAACATCTACACCACATCAATATTTATATAAGAGACATTAATTATAATTACAAAACGACCCTAACAATCATAAGTAATTATCTAACAATGTTCAAACCCATACTCCTAAGTTGGCTGCTCCTAACTCTTTGCCTAAAGTAGGAAGCATGGACACACCAATATAGGTGCCGCAATTGTGTCGGGCACTGCTTAGACACGCCAGAACACATCACGTGGCGTGTCCTATTTTTTTATTAGTATTCTTACGCAAGACACGGCTACACGCCATTGGACACGCGTGAATAATAATGGACACCCAGCAAGACACAGCTAGAGCTGTAGTGAGATTTTAAAAAGAATTTTTAGGAATCTAATAATAATTATTTGAAACACGTTCAAATATAAAGCCCTAACTATACCAATCGTTGTTTAGGCCCTAAATATACCGATAGTTGTTGAAGCACTAAACATGGGGTAAATATATAACATTTTTTAACGTATTCCCACCGTATTCGTGTCCTGATGCTGTTTAAATTATCGTATTCTCTATCCGTGTTCGTGCTGCATGGCCTAAAGTTGAGCATTCAATTGGCGTTGAACATGTGATCATTCTGGCTAAGGGAAATACATCATATCTTCTCTTCTCATCACTAACACCATAAACTTATGTTGAGTCTAACGAGAATCAAGTGCGGAGCGTTCCACTATGGACCAAGACTATGCCAAGGTAAAATACCATAGAAACTCCGCTTAAAAAACAAGATTCTAGTGCAAGTGAATTTAAATGTCTAACAATTGTATGCCATTATTACAAACCAATACGAGATGGCTAATCAATTTATTCTTTGATTAAGATAAGAAATAAGCAAGGAAATGTCACTCTCTAATTGCTGTTTAAAGGATGCCTATGAATATTCATTGGAGATTGAACTATAACTAACTGAAGATAGTCCTTCTAAGATGTCTAAGTGAGGTTTCCTAATCAGTTGTTTCTACACTTTCTCCTTGCCACCATCACTAAAATGATCCCCAAGTCTAATGTGGTACTTGAAAAAGAAAATCTAGAGCATTCCCTTCTCGATCCCATTGACTTTATTGCTTTGCCCGATGTTCAAGATTATATCTTTGTTATTTTCAAAATTCGAGATTTGTTGCCACTTGTTAGCTTTATTATGTTTATTATTATATATTTATTATCCAGTGTGTATGGGTGTATGGATGTAATGATGTTGCCAAACTTTATTATAAATAAAGAGTCTCGCCTATCCTTTAGGGTACGGCTTCTCATTATTCCTAGTTTAATAACATGGTATCAGAGCCACCTGACCTCTGGTAACCCTAGCCTCCCTCCTCCAGCCACAGCCCCCAAACCCCAACCCTAACCCTAAACCACCAGCCACCAAACCAGTGCCGAAACCCTAGCCACAGCCCAAAATCCTAACCCTCAACCACAGCCACCAGCCACCAGCCACCAGCACCAAACCAGTACTTACCGACTACCAAACCCTAAACTAGTGCCAAAACCCTAGCCGCCAGACCCAAATCGTTGCCGAAAACCACACACCAGTGGCCGCCAGTCGCCAACAATCCCAAACTCAAGTCGTCAGTCGTCGACGCACTACCCAAGACCCTCGCCGACCACTTAAAACCCTCGCCGACCACCCAACGACCCTTGCCAGACCACCCTAGCCTTTCGCCGCTCATCGTCGCACACCCAGCGAGGATCGTCATCCCTCGTCGCCCCTCCAGCGAGGCTCCCAGCCTCTCGTCGCACCACCCCTGGCGCCGAAACCCACCAAAACCACCACCTCTGGCGCCGACACCCTCAAACCAGTTCACTTCTGAATTTTCTATATTTATTAGTGGCAATCTTATCTCTTGGAAGAGTAAGAAGCAAAATGTGGTTTCTCGGTCGAGTGCCGAAGCCGAATATCGGGCCATGGCTCTGGCGACATCTGAGATTTCATGGCTCCGTCAGCTGCTTAGTGAGTTAGGTGATCCCTGTCCTGGCCCAACAAAACTTTGGTGTGATAATAAACCTGCAGTGTATATTGCTACAAATCCAGTATTTCACGAGCGCACGAAACATATTGAGGTGGACTGTCATTTCCTTCGGCGCGAGTATGAGAATGGTGTGATCGTGTTTGGCTCCATTCGTACTGGAGAGCAATTGGCGGATAGTTTAATTAAATCCGTTCCGGATCCTCGGGTTCAATACATATGTGACAAGCTGGGCATGCTAGATATATATGCTCCAGCTTGAGAGGGATGTTAACTTTATTATGTTTATTATTATATATTTATTATCCAGTGTGTGTGGGTGTATAGGTGTAATGATGTTGCCTAATTTTATTATAAATAAAGAGTCTCGCCTATCCTTTAGGGTACGACTTCTCATTATTCCAAGTTTAATAACACCACTCGCGTCTTATAATCCTAGTCTATTACAGTACTTCACTTCGACATCCCATAGGCATACTTTAGGCACTTTTGTATGTAAATCACAAGCATGTTTTACTAATTTACTATTGAATTTAAATATTAGTCCAATGTTTCATGTGGAGTACATGGTACTTGATCGAAGCACTTCAAAGCCTCTTATTTTGTTTGATGGTGTTTGTTACGAAATGGCTTTATTCCCACTATTAACTCCTGTTTCCCTCAAGTTACTCATTTCATGGATATCAAATTAGTGCTTCTATTGGGACCCAGGGAATTATTTTACACATGAAGCTTCTCATCACCATCTTGTAGAGGGAGTGCTTCACTGATTACATGTTATCATAGTTGAGGAAATACTTCACCAATCTGAGCTTCATTTCATGAAATATTTCTTATCTTTACAACTTTGAGAGTTTTTCACCATCAATGAAAAATGATGGGGAAAGGAAAGGAGTTGGATGAAGAAACATTTTAAAGGATTGGATTTTGAATTAAATTAGGAGTTGATTATGTTTAGGATTTTATTAGCTCCTTAGATTATTTCTATAATTTAGGATTTTATCAACTTTTAAACGATTTCTATAGTAACCTATGCATATGTAAGAGACTCCAGCATAATGATTTTATTTACTCCATGGTATTGAGGATTAAGACTTGAAGATCAAGTTTCTTTTCTTTGTAGAATTTTGAATTTCTTAAACTTGGCTTGGGTTTTCATTTCTATTCTCTTCAATCGTTTAGTTCAACCTAGCCCATTCTCCAACATCACTGGATCACATCTAATTATCCATTTTCTATTTACATAAAAACAACGAGCCTTGCAAGAAGAGTTATTAGTGACGTTCATGTTTACATCGAAGGCCATTTTTGCATTCTTCACTTTTTAATGTTACACGGTCTTGAGAAGAACTCAACCTCAAAAGCTAACAGTTGAGGTGAGAGTGCCCTCACGCTGATGTACTGCACATCACTTTTGTATTCAACCGATGTAGAACTTCGTTTCACACCCTCTCTCACGCAGAGCGTGCTCACTAGGCAGCACCTACTGCGTATAGACAAAGAACACGCACCCTACCCATCCTTAATACTCCAGCTCTAATACCATATTACACGGTCTTAGATAAAACTTAACCTCAAAAGCTAGCTGTTGAGGTAAAGGTGCCCTCACGCTTATGTACTGCACATCACGTTTGTATTCAACCGATGTAAGATTTTGCTTCACATCTCGAACTACTATAGTACTATCTAAGAATTAAGAAGTAGATAAATCTTTTTTTCTTGACGCATCCAGCCTCTCTGTATATACTGTTCACGCAACACTATTTGATTCTACATGCATCGATTATTTTTCTCCTCTTAGGCTTCACATGATTGTCAAATGAATTTGAAATGCTCAAGGTCTCATGTACTTATGAAGTCACGAATTCAATGGCATATACTTTAAAACAAATTATAATATCGCAATCAATAGATAATGCTCATCTCGCTCAACTTATTCATAACACACATAAATGCAAGTAATTCAAAATCACCATAGAAATCTGGAAATTATCCAGCACCACGGTACCTGAATCTCATTTTTAAGAAGAAAGTTTACCAGGGAAATTGAATGACATAACTAAAGAAAAAAAAACCGTCACAAGTCCCCATAGTACCATGAAAGTTACAGAACAATGTAGTAATCTGTGTGAATTGTTATAACATGGAATCAAATTCCACGGGACCCAAAAATATAAATCATCATGTAGGTTAAGATGAAGGCAGCAAATAAGTTGAAATGATTACAGCATTTTCATTGGAGCAACTAATTCCAAAAGACCATAACAGCAAGTGTTAAAAGAATATAGTTGTACGAGCTGCATGAAATTGACATCTCACCTGTTCAAGTGTCTCCCTTTGCCCATGTAATAATGCAGCACTGGGACCAAGAAATGACAACCGAAAAGACAATAAAAACCAACCCCAATTAAGCAACGTGAATGTAATAATAGGAACCAACATTCTCCTTAATTAACCAGGGAAAAAAGGTAAAGGAAAGGAAAAAAAAGCCTACGGAATTATGCAAGATGCAAGAGTTCCACTCTGAGAGAGCTGCCACTGTCGATATCTTCGAATCTGTACATTTATTATATCCCCATCTGCAATAGACTCTGCAGCACGGGCAATTAAGCTCATCCGTTTCATCCCATTATCATCTTTGCCAATCGAACTTGGCCTATAATTGATATAGTTTTCCTACAATATATTTTAAAATATTACTTGACCAAACAATTATAAAGGGGAAAGGCGAGAATTTGTGATATGTTGCACATTATGCAAAACTATGACTATCCAACAGAAGGTATCCAAATCAGCCACAAAGAATTGTTTTTCTGTTGCAGAACAAGAAAGCTGCTGGTGTCATGACTCAAGAAATGTAGTAGCTATTAAACTCAGCAAACCTAGCCAAATAACAATAAGGGTAGATTACACTGACCCCCCATGAAATTTTAGACAATTACAAGGACCTTCCCGTCGTAATTTGCGGAATTCCACCGACATCTCTAAAATGACACAAATACCATTCCCGAAAAATGCTAGTGTGAAAAAATGATATACAAGACTACAAATTTACCCTTAGTTTTTCCTCTCCAAGCCCCATCCCCTACTGTAGTCAAAGCCCCAGGCCCCCAGTTTTCCAGCCGCCATTACACCCATTAACATCTTTACCAAATGCCACGAATGTCCACTCAAGCAAGCGACCAATAGCTTCAACCACCATCAAAAGAAAACAGAACAAAAAAGTAAATTAAAAACAAAACAAAAGCAAATAAAAAAAAACAAAGCAAAAACATCTAAATTTACAATTTCCTCACTCTAAATGCTATTGACCCTTTGCTCTAATCCACCACAAACTCTGCAACTTCCTTAGGTAGATAAATACATATATAGAGGGGGCAACCCAGTGTACAAGGCACACTAGAGCGGGCATTTAGAGAGGGCAAGACATACACTTCTTCTATGAATATATGGAAAACCCACCATGGGGTCTGGAGAGGGCAAAATATAGGCTCCTCCTATAAACCACAGCAGCACAGCCATACATTTATCTATTCATGAAGCATTTTTAAACAGTTCGTTTTTTAGTTCTCCCAATATTTTCCTTGGAGATTGAAGGTTCTTGAAGATAGCAATCTCTCAAATACATTTCCTTATCAAGTTCTCTAATTTATTGTATTATGATCCAAAAGAAAGAGCTGGGCATGTGAAAAAAAGGCATTCGTGGCAAACTAGGTCCACTATTCATGGATTTTGTTAGTGGCAACAATCGAGGGGCCATAAGAGTGAAAACGATTAGTTTTGAAGGTTTGTTAGCGGCAAAGTATGGAAGGGTAGGAGTCATAGGCAGACTTTTAATCGCACTGTCGGTCGGCGTAATGGTCGCAGTCGCGGTCGCGTGTAGCAAGTATCGGATGCATCGATCAATCTGTAACGAGAATCAGTAACCGCACTTTTGAGTTTTCTTCAAGCACTAACAAATAGCATAAAACATGTTTTCTAAAATAATATTGAATTTGTTTTGTTTTAAAGATCAGAAAAGCTGATATTGTTGTATATTTTAGTTATGTTATAGATTCATGAATACTATTGAACTAAATAAAAAATATTTATATATTATATCAATATGAATATTATTTCATATGTTTAGGCTAAATCTCGTAATTTTTGCTTATTTTGTCTTTTCTAAACTTTTTTCATCTGTTGACTAAAACTTTTTACTTTTTCAAATCGTCTCGATGAGATAATCAGAAAAGTAAAAAATTTTGATCGACAAATAAAAAAATACACTAAAGGCGAAAATAAGCAACATAAAATTTAACTTATTGGCTTATTTTGGCTTATTTTTGTCTTTTTTTAACCTTTTTTATATTTTGATCCAAAAAAATTATTTTTTCTACTCATCTCAATGAGAGGAGTCGAAAAATATAATAGTTAGACTAAATGATGAAAAAAGTTCACTAAAAACAAAAATAAACAAGCAAATAAGCAATTATCCCAAACGGGGTCTATAATTTAAATGAGATTCATGCAGGACAATCACAAACAAACCTGTAGGAATCCGCACCTAAAGAAACCCTAGGAATCCCCCCACCTACAGACGAACTAGAATCCACAGCAATTCTAAAAAAAATAATTTTATTCCATCATCTAATTATCCCCGAATACAAGCTTAAGAGTCCATAAATAGGCTCTTGAGATAACAACGGAATAAGCTTATGTTTGAACTAGCTTTTTTTTGTAAGCTTTTTGGCTTTTTTATTTTGTAAAAAATAGATGTAAAAATATATAAAAAAAACTAGCTGCGGCCAAACAAGTAGGCTTTTTTGAAGGCTTTCAAGAAAAAAAAAGTTATCAAAAAAGCTAGTTCAAACATAGGCTAAATATGAAAGAAAGATAAATTAATTTTATTCCTTTGTAATAAAAAAAGGATAAAGACGAAAGGACGATAAACTAATCTCATTGATAAGCATGTCCTAGTCTTGTTTAGTACAAACTGAATGTTTGTAGTTGTTCTTCATTGACATTTTGAAACATAAAACATGTTTTCTATAATAATATTGAATTTATGTTGTTTTAAAGATCGAAAAATCTGATACTGTTATCTATTTTAATTATTCTATAGATTCATAAATATTATTGAACTAAATAAAAAAAACTTTTATATATAATATCAATCTGAATATTATTTCATATAATCTGAATGAGATTGATGCACGATAATCACGAACAAGCCTTTAGGAATCCGCACCAATTCTAAAAGAAATAATTTTATTCAATCATCTAATTATCCCATAATACAAGCTTAAGAATCCATAAATAGGCTCTTGAGATAACAACAACGGAATATAAATAAAAGAAAGACAAATTAATTATATACCCTTGTAATAACAAAAGGATAAAGATGGAAGGAAAATAAACTAATCCCATTCCATTGTGACAACAAAAGGATAAAAATGAAAGAAAGATCGACTAATCATATCTACACAAATCCTAACAAAACAAATCCATTAAAATAAATCCTAAATAAAAATCCCAAAATATATCGAATAAATAAGTATACTAAATTAATATTCCACATCATTGAGATTCTTGTGCATAATCATCTAGCATAAATAACAAATCCCAAAATATAACGAATAAATAAGTAAACTAATTAATATTCCACATAATTGGGATTCGTGTGCAGAATTATCTAGATCCCTGATCTCTGCACCAATTCTTCAAGGGTGAGCAAAACTTAACTCCATCGAGTGTGGCCCAACGTTTCTTTGGTAGCAATCAAGCAAATGAGGTACAAAAAAAGAATGCGGGATGTTGATTTTAGATCCATAGTTAAGCTGGAAGACAGAGTGGTTAGAGATCGTTTTGCTCAGATACCAAGTTGATGCAAAACAAACACGAACAATCCTTTAATAATTCACACCTAAAGAAATCTAAGAATCCACATCTAGGGTCAAACTTGAATCCACACTAATTCATTCTATGATCCCAAATACAAGCTTAAAAGTCTTGAAATACTAAAAGATAAATATGAAATAAAGATAAACCAATTCTAATTTATATCTATCTATATCAAAACAAATCATAAATCCTCATATGATAAAATCATAAAATAATAATAACTAGGGTAAATTACACTGACCTCCCCTAAAGTTTCTAACAAAACAAAATCACTCCCTCTACTTTATGAAATGTCACTGACCTCCCTTGTTAATGTTATTGCCCTAACGCCGTTAACAACAATTGTAAACTTACCAATTTAACCATATCACCCCTAAAGAGCTGCTGTGAATCTCAAGAGTGCAGAAGAAAAAAAAGCTATTGAAGAAGAGCTATCATCATCAGACAAATTTCCAACATCAAAGCAAAAGCCACTCCAAAACATACTCACCCCAATATGGATTCTTCTTTAGAATCACAAGATTAGATAGAAGAAACCAATATTCAAGAAAAAACCAAACCCACGAGCAAAAACACAAAAAAACCATTTTGCTAAACCCGTTGGCAAACACAAAGTCAATCACAACACATTGAAAGATTACCTGAAATCCAGAAAACCCAAAAGCTAATCCTTCAGAACCCTAGTTTCACAAGCAAGTTGTCCTTTTCATTTACCAAAGAAGAAGTTTATGCCCTGAATCTACCAACACCACATAGCAATTCACGTGTATACATATATATATACATATAAGAACCAGTTTCTTCAAATACTATTCCTCCAAAGCTTGTAATTAGCCACATTTCAGTCGTTTACACCTCACGGGTTGGACCACTTTTTGTAGGCTTTGTTTGTCCCGATTTTACTGGCTATTTGGCCTTGCTTTTAGGTCATCGTTGTGATAGCTTTTTCTGCTCAATTAAAAAGAGGCAACAAAACAATGCTTTTCACCAACGCGACGTCAATCAGACCTCTTTGTGGCTTTACAGATCTGTGGACTGTGATACGTCTTCGACAAGGTTTCTTCGGTTTCACTTCTCCAATTTTTTTTTGTTTGTAGATTACTTTTTAGTTTTCTTTGACCTCGTCTGCATTTGGATTTCTACTATCTACATTGTAAGTCTGTAGTTTTTTACTTCACCCTCATTATTTCCTTAGAGATTGCCACCCCTCCTTGATTGATTTTCACACGAAACCTTCTCCCTCTCTTGGGTCATCACTGGTCACCTCTTTGAAAATTTATAGAATTGTTTACACCAAGCAATTCTACTTCCTCTTCTGGAATTTTTAGTTCTCCTGCCGATTTGGGAATTTATGAATATTTGGGTCTCTGCGTGTGTTAGAGAAAGGAGAGAGAAAGGTTGTGTTGAAGGAGAAAAAGAAGAGAAACGTGGATTTTGTATGTAAAAGGGTATAATAGGTATTTTTTAAAAAATTGGAAGCTAGTCTCAGCATTTTCTGTTACTCTCTTTGACACTATTAACGGATGGATGCTTTTGAAGCTAAATATTAAAACAGAAGGGATGTCAATGATGTTACAAAAAGCAAAATGAGTGTTTCTATTTTTGTCAATAATCCCAGGAAAAGTCCGTATAATTTACCGTAATAACTAAGTCTCCTAGAATCAAGGTGCATACTTATCAACTATCCATAACGACACTGGATAGTCTGGATGTTATGCTCTCCCGCGTCAGCTTTAGTAAATCTGTGTGATTGGAGTACGAGACCTAGTATCCGCAATACCTATCATAAGGAGTTGAATATTATCATTTAAATTTTACGTCACCCCCAAAATGTGATGAGTTGATATCGAGGTACCAAACAACTCCGTCAATAAGAGCTCTTGAGAGTCATCAGCCTATTATGCCTGGAATACCTTCGATCCGTTGAGTGAGAGCCAATCCACACGCCACTTCGGATCACTATGATCGGTTTTCGTCTCTGTTCGACCAATCGATATCACAATCAGGCAAGCTCATACTTTTACGCTCACTAGCAAAATCTTAGCTTGAACCTACCTACGCACACCAATGTTAGGCGTCATTACCTTCTTCCTCATGAATTTGTTCTCTATTCCGGCCATGAGGCACTTCAGATCTCAAACTCCCAAAAAATGTTAAATCCTCAACATGGCCGTTAGGTTGAGTTTCTTCAAACCTACACTTCAGCACTTAAACATAAATTTGGATTTGCAAATAAAGTGGTCAATGCCTTTAGCTGTCACATTACTTTGCTTTTTGTAATGGACATCCAAATCACGAGTTTTGAACATTTAAAAGAGGATTATTGCAAATGTTCGATTTTTTGCAAAAATTTTGAATGCTGGACTCCATAGTTGTTAAAAGTGCACCTAGGTGTGCGGGTACGCCCAAGGCGCAGATAAGCGCAGTTCATGCACCTCAGGTACACCAAGGCAAGGCGAGTTTAATAAAGCATCACCTAAGCGCCCCTCGAGAAGAGGCTCAAGGTGCACACCTCTTACGTCTCATTTAGACTCTTGATTTTTCTTGATGCAATTCGAGCCATCTAACGTATAAAAAATGTTCAATATCAACGTGGAGGCATATCCAAATAAAAACGCAGAACTTAAAAACAAAACCTCATCTTATTACTGTCAAGTCACCAAATGTCCCAAAAACTTAAGTTTTTCAGAAATACACCCAACAATGTATGTCAAACTATCTAAGATTTTCTCACGTGTGATCATTCCTCTCATGTGGAAAGGGAAACAAATTGAACTAAACAGATGCATCAACACACAAAACAAAGTGCACAATAACAAATATAGTTAGGCAACAAACATATTTTACGAGCCTTAAACCCAAGACTACCTGAAGCCAGAGCTCTGATACGATGAGAAGTTACAAATTATCCCAAAAGTTTGAGCTGTTAGGAAATGAACCCAACAATGTAGATTATATTATCTAATAATTACTAGAGAGGATATGAAAGAAACAAACCCTTATATGAATTAACATACGATTTTGTTGGGTTTTGAATTCTAGTTTAGTTTTCTATTTCTCCTCTTGTTCTTGTGCGAATCATGATTCGTAACCTCTTTCTTTTTGATTTGCACCAGTGTCGTGCTTCTCTCTCTATTCGTCCTCTCTATTTCTTTTTGTCTTGCTATATTTTCTCTGCATCGCTCACTCATTATCTCTCTTTTTATCCCATCTCTAGTTTCTCTATTGTTTCTTTCAAATTGAATTGATCTCCAATCCAATATTATTTGATAGTAAATTTAATTTTTTGTACTTTTTCCTGATAATGAGATACTTGCAACTCTTGCATGCGATTATAGGTTTCGAATTAGATATTGACAGATTCTTTTGGTAATTTTATCTATTTAGTACTTTCTAAGTAAAAGCCAAAAGTGTCTATTATTTAACATTTGGTAGATTTTTTTTGTAGTTTTTGTAATGGTAAATGTTTGTTAATTTTTTTATCTTAGTGTTTATAACACGTAAATTTCAATCCTACATTGAATTTTGAATTGATTATCTATTCTATTTGTTTTTTTCCAACAACATTTGCCTCTCTTTAATCGATCTCACGCCTCATCTAGCGCCTCACACCTAGGCTCCAAGAGACCTTTGGCGTCTCGGTGCGCCTTTCGCTTTTAATAACTATGCTAGACTCCTGAACCACGACTTTCCATTTATGACTTTTTCATCGAGGATAGGTATCTCTTCGAGCCAATAAACTATGTCCCACGCACTCAGTTCAGGATTTCTTAATTTGGGAAGTTCACGTAGGTGACTATCCGGACATTTCAAACGAGATAAAACCATTCGAGAGATCAAACGTCAATTTTATTGGCCTAGACTCAAAAAAGATGTTGCTAAAATTATTGGTTAATGTTGCACTAGTGAATTGGCAAAACATCGCAAACAAAATGCAGGCCTATATACTCCTTTCCATATTCCTAATCATATGTGGCAGGATGTTAGCATGGACCTCGTACTCGGTCTACTATGTACATATTGCAAACACGACTCTATTTTTATGGTGGTGGACCGTTTCTAAAATTGCTCAGTTCATCCCTTGCTCCAAGACCTCTGATGCAGCCAACATCGCTAAACTCTATTTTGTTGAAATTGTCAAGTTGTATGGTCTTTCCAAAGCTATTGTTTATGATAGGAATGTGCAACTCATAAGTTAATTTTGGAAAACCCGGTGGCATATGGTCAGTACCAAACTCAAGTTTAGTACAGACTCCCACCCTCAAACAAATGGTCAAACAAGGCTGTCAATCAAGTTTAAGTAACCTTATGTGTTGTGAGTGAGAACAATCGCAATAGGGACTCCATCTTTTCTACTGCCCAATTTTCTTGTAACAATTTTGGGAATTGATCCATTGGTATGAGCCCATTTGAGGTCGTCCATGGCTACAAAGCTCGCAAACCCATTGATCTCCTTCCAATGACTCCACGCGTACGAATCTTCGAGCCTGTGAATGCGTCTATTTTCCATACTCATGACTCATCTAACAAAATTAAGCAAATTAGGCTAGTAACGCTAAATAGTAAGTGCATACTAATACATGTTTAAGACCTATGGAGTTTCATGTAGGTTATGTCATGATTCACATTTGTCCAGAGTATTTTCTTCCCAGCTGCTTGAAAACTGCAATCTCGTAGTACAGAGCTGTTCCAAGTGTTATAACAATTTGGCTCTAATGCTTATGCCATTGATTACATGACTATGAGATAAGTTCCACATTTAATGTTGAGGAATTGGTCATAATTCTAAATAGCGGTAACTGTTGCCGTAACGGTAATGGTAGTGGTGATGTGGTTTCGAAGCGTAATAATGGTTACGGCAACCGGAACCGTGAATTTTTTATTTCGCAACTCAATAAAAAAATAACTGATTCACATGTTTTTATTTCAAAAGTATATTTATTGGAACTTAAAATGATTTTTGGAGAATTTTGTATACTTACTAGATATGATTCAACATATGTTCTAATTTTTACTAGATAGTTTATTTTTAATAAACAATTTTAATTATTTTTATGTAGTAGTTAATGCATTTATGTATTATAAATTCATAATGCACAACTTAAATGTCATTTATATTTTTAATAACTTTTAAGTATCGTATACGGTAAAACACATGCCAAACTTTATATTGTGGTTTGCACTTTAATTTGTATAGATCTGAACTTTTTTAACAAAAATAGTTTTTTATGTAAACAAACAGATCTTGAAAAATAATCTTAAAAGATAAAAACACTGGAGTAGTTGAAAACTCGACCACCATATTTTCTACCCACTGTTCGAGCCAAACAAAAAAAAAATCAAATTCATAGATATTGGATCTTCAAGAAACATGGATCCTGAATCAAACATATTATTTGGCAGTTAACTAATATGAATTTTGAAGAACTAGTCAAACATGGAAGAACAATGGACCTATCGAATAATCGAAAGTTAAAAACGAAGAGCTAAATCAACCGAATGTTATGAATTCAAGAGATCTAAGGTAAATCTAACAACGCCCAAGTACTCCAATCTGTCCGGCTATAATGAATAATTATAGGTTAAAAATAATAGGAAACGTGGAATTTGTTAATGAAAATAACGAAACCAAAAAAAATCACGAGCCAAAATTCCATTACAAAAGCAGTAACGGCATCGTTTCAGCCTGTTATATCCATTACACCTGGGAATTTCTTTCACACCGAAAAATTATTGTAACATGTAACGGAGGCGATCGAAACTATTACGTAACGTCGTTACGTAACAATAACAGTTACTTTTAAAACTATGAATTTGGTTGCATATCAAGACCCTGCTTTCATACCTACTGATCCTTTCCTTACGTGTCTGTTCACCAGAGCTCCCAACCATTCCAAATATGATTCCATTACCTCCTTTCTTGGCATAGAAAGACCAAATTGATAATATTTTAGATGATCAGATTGTGTGCACTAAGGATGGAGGCCTTCAGCGTTATCTAGCTAGCTAGCTTGCTGTTATAGAAGGCATGTTTCCTATGCTACTTGGATTACCATAGCTAGCTCCGAATTTACTAAAGTTCTACCAAAGAAGCACTAGGCCACACTCAATGGAGTTGAATTCCGCTTACCCCCAAAGACTTTGTGCAGACACCATAGCCCATACTCCAATTACACAGGTTTGTTGGCGCAGATGCGAGAGAGCAACACATCATGGAATGAATGTATAAAATTATTTTCTTTAGAGTAAGTGGATTTCAGTTCACCCCCAAATGCGGATTCCTAAATGATCGCCCGTGATCATCCAGACTTAGTTATAAACATAATAAAAATATTATAAATAAACAAATAAATCTCTAACATATAATCACAATACATACTTCTTAACATATAACTACTTATCATAATTTTCATAAAGTTAAATAATAAATTTTATTTGAGGATTTCAGCCAATGGTCTAAAAAAAATAAGTTTTAACGCGCAAGGTTCAACTGAGTGATTTTTCCCGAAAATGCTCATCAAATAGATAAATTTATCTGTTTTGCATAACAAACAGATAAACTTATCTGTTTAATATGCAAACAGATAAATTTATTTGCTTGTATATTTATGCATAACAGATAAATTTATATGTTTGCATATCAACACAGATAATGCAAATAGATAAATTTATCTGAGTTATTTATACGTACTTTCAATAAGACAGATAAATTTATCTATCTTCTTTACATGTGCTTACGATAAGACAAATAAAATTTATGTGATCTTTATACGTATTTACAATAAAACTGATAAATTTATCTGTTTGCATATCAAACAAATAATGCAAACAGATAAATTTACTTATATGTGTCCAGAATAAATTTGTTTATCTATCTATCTGTACAGATAAATTTATCTGTGTTCTAAAATATTTTTGTCCTAAAAAATCTTACATGCATCAATAGAAGACCTTGCACGTTAAAACTTTTATGAGGATAGACTTTGCTCGTTAAAAAATCTTATGCTGGATGGAGAACAATAAACGGCCTATAAATTGATTGGACTGTTAACCAATTTCCCGATTTTATTTCACTAAATAAGAATTATTCACATATTATCTTATATAATCTGAAAAATATATAATGATATATTCATTATTAAAATATTACATATATAGATTAACAACTATAAATATGTAACATAATTACAACATTATACTAAATAATTAAAGAATATAAATTGTTGGTGCTTTAGGAATACCAAGTTGTTCCTTAGATGGCTGATGGCATAATCGATATTGAAAAGTCCACATGAATCGAAGAGTAAAGTCACAGAATCACAAGCTTCAGGAAAATGAAATCATGAGAGAAATGAAGATCGCAGCCAGTACAAAGATCCACAATCAAAATCGCAAGATGCAACTCACGAGGCTTTGGGAAATAAAATCAACATCGAACACGAGGAAGCCCACTTCAACCCCAAATCGAAGATAGAAATCAGAAAAAACTGAAGCTCCTCATACCAAATAGAAGGTCAAATAATTGAAATCGAAGCAAATAAATGCCCTCCTAGCCAAATCGAAGCCATTTCAGGCCATATCAAAGCTCCCTCACCTTGAGAAAGTTGCAAATTACTCCTCAAGATTCGAAGACAAAGTAGAAGACAGTAAAATGTTGTTTCAAGGATATAGGTTGTCTCCGGTCAATTATCGCGTGTATCAACCAATAAGGCGATGATCCTCGATACGTATCGGCCATACCAGCCGACAATCCAGCGATTTTCTTCATCTCCGATGATACATTGCATATATAAATCGTTGTCATGAAATACTGATACATGTCAAGCAAGGCATTACGTATCACCCGTTTCTTGAAACCTGGATCGTATAGCAATAAGGGTGGGGGG
>JAOTRH010024169.1:0-21759 GCA_034768845.1 Heliamphora exappendiculata | reverse complement strand
CAGAGAGAGAGAGAGTAAACGTCTCAAATTGCCAGGGAATCATGTAGAGAAGATACCAAGGGGACATCTTTTTGGGGAAAACACAGTTCTTCACTGGATATACAGCATTAAGTTTGCAGAGTGAAGCTTGAGGTTATCAAATTGAATAGAAT
The DNA here is from genome assembly GCA_034768845.1 of Heliamphora exappendiculata. Classification (NCBI taxonomy): domain Eukaryota; kingdom Viridiplantae; phylum Streptophyta; class Magnoliopsida; order Ericales; family Sarraceniaceae; genus Heliamphora; species Heliamphora exappendiculata. The sequence continues at coordinate 21,607 of JAOTRH010024169.1, read as the reverse complement.
ATAAATGATGGCAAACTACCACGAAAATCTGAAAAGAATAGCCTTCAATTAGCATACTAACTAGGGTTTCACATTAACCTTGTCATAAAATCTGAATAGATCTGGAAAATCCTCCTGTTCAATTCCGGTATCTCTTCACTTCCCATTCTGCACAACATTGGAAGTGAACATACTACGATGTGATTAACACTCAGAAGTTTATGGCCAATCCATATAAAGCTCCATATCACAAACCCTAACCCTTCCAGGAATTCATGCCACATTTGTGGCGACAATTTGGCTAACATACATAAAAACACCACGATACATTAGCCCATTTGCATATCCATGCCATATATTATGAGAGAGAGAGAGAGAGAGAGAGAGAGAGAGAGAGGGAGGGAGGGAGGCAACCACTCTCAGGCTACGCACACAAGCTGATCCCGATCATCTGATTGGCACCAAATTAGAATTAGAATCCGAAATAGCGCACTTTTAATTTCAGTTAAATTAGAGCTGAACATGTGTAGAATCGGATTTATTGGTAGGTTGGCACAAATATTGAACATCAACAAGAGTTGTACTGTCACTGAATATAACTTTAAAGGACTGAACGGGAGATGAAAAGGAGGGGGGTCACAAAAAACTAGTCATAGTTTCAGGTTTCGGGCCTAATCTATATCATCCGAAAAAATAAATAATCCAAGAGGGATTATGAACTCTTATCAGACCAATCAAAGCCTGCTTGTTTAAAATGAAAAGTGGTTTGGTTATTCTCACTACCTTAGTAAAATACTCTTGAATAAAATCTATGCCCCTGCATGGCTGCATATATCCTTACCCTAGGAACAAGGAATCTGGTACTGGAATTCTATTGTTCTGTTTGCTAAGACCCAACAGGGATTTAAGATTTTGAAAGTTTACTGACATAAGCATGACACATGTTATATCTGATCCATGCAAAATATCATGACAAATGGATGCAAATTTTTGCCTATAAGAAGCCCATTCAGGAACATGAAAATGACATGGTAGATGATTTGGATTAGATCTCGTTGAAACAATATATCAACGAGATGGTATCCTATTTTCAAATTGGTTTATCAACAGATTTTGTACTAATAGCTTGGTCCACACAACACAACAAGATTAACTACATTTTATATATTTAGGAAATATCAACCCAGAAATATTCTTCTTTTGCCCATACAACAACAAAGGAGACATTCAAAAGGCTAGCATGTTGGAATAAATAGTCATATAAAGAACTTTACAACAGAACAGTTAAGTAAAATATTATCTCGCATGAAAAAACTATCATGACCCAATCCTGTAGGAAGGATCCGAGACAGGCCAGTGACTCTGTTTTCCTCGATTTTCATTTATTGACTCATTGCAGGGATTACAAAGGTTGTTTCTCAGGTCGTTTCGGATTTTCCAGGCATTAGAACTATATTGAGGTTTCATAAAACGAGATCATATTTGTTATGTAAGTTTGGATAGGTTTAAGTTCGTTGCACACATTTCAAAGGTTCAGGGTGTCAAAAAATGGGCGCCGCGAAGCACTTACTAAACCATTAGTAAAGTGTTACTAACACTTTAGTGTTTTAATTAAAATTTCTTTGCACCAAAAATTATTTTCGAAATTATCAGCACACATATACCATTTCACTAGTTGCCCATTGTTTGACTGCAATCTTGAAGAAAATAATCTAACAAATAAATAATATCTAGACATTTGGTAAGTCACTGTAAAAATGATAGGATCAGACTAAGAAGAAGATCGAATTACTGAACGGAAATGATTTATTACACTGATTTCATGAGAAAAAAATATCACATGTTCTCCCCTGTTTTTTTGCCTTACATAGAGTTTCTACTCAGGCGCCTAACTAACTACTAACTAACTGTCTTCCGACCCAACTGACTTCAGTTTAAGCTAACTACTTCTTAACTAACTAACTAATTCTCATTTTCTCACTTCCAGCTAGCTAGATTATTACAATTCCTAACATTCCCTCCTCCTTCGAAACAGACTTGTCCTCAAGGCTGGAAATGTGGAAAATTCTTCTCGATGAATGACCAATCCTCCCACGACGTGCCTTCTTGAAACGAATTTGACCACTGGAACAATAATTGGGTCACCGGTTGATTACCACGTTTCACCAATCTCCTGTCCAAAATAGCAACTGGTTCCACCTTCATTTTTCCTTCCTAATCAATAAGAGGTAATTGTTGCTAGACCCTGACATGCTGACCCAAATGCTTCTTCAACCATGATACATGGAATACTGGATGGATCTTAGAGTCCTCTAGTAATTGAAGTTTATAAGCCACTTTTCCAATTCGTTGGGAAACCTGGTAGGAGTCAAAATATCTAGGAGAAAGCTTGAAATTCTTTCGGAGGGCCACAGAGGATTGTCTGTAAGGTTGAAGCCTGATAAACACCCAATCTCCCACGTTAAACTCCTTGTCAGGCCTATGGTTATTAGCAAATTTCTTCATTCTGTTCTAGGCTTGCTCCAAATGCTCCTTCAAGTGTTGCATCATGATCCTTCTTTCTCTGAAAATGTCATCCACGGCAATCACATTTGATATTTTCAACCAAACTTGGCTAGGATGAGGTGGAGCCTGTCCATATACTATCTCAAAAGGAGTCATCTTTGTTACTGAATGGTATGAGGTATTATACCACCATTCTGCAAGAGCCGACCACTATGCCCAACTTTTAGGTCTGTCAACCACCATACATCGGAAATAGTTCTCAAGACACCTATTGAGAACCTCAAATTAGCCGTCACTCTGAGGGTGATAACTGAAGCCAGGGCTTTTATGTTGGTTGGCACAAGACATTGCCTCATACAATGGATCTTAGCTGGATCAGCAGCTACCCCATTAGCACTAATCATGTGACCCAAATAATCTATCTCTGTCTTTCCAAAGGAACACTTAAGACTTTTTGGTATATAGTTGGTTGAACCTTAAAATTTGTAACGTAGTTTCCACATAGATGAGATGATCCTCCCAATTTCTACTATATATGAGAATATCATCAAAGAAAACGAAGATGAATTTCCTTAAAAATGGCCTGAATATATCATTGATTAGTGACTGGAATGCGGATGGAGCATTCGTTAGCCCAAAAGACATAACTAAAAACTCAAAATGCCCATCATGTGTCCTGAAGGCTATTTTGGAAATGTCCTCAGGGTGCACTCTGATCTGGTGGTAACCAGACCTGAGGTCCAACTTGGAAAAGAAACAGGCGCCACATGATTCATCAAGAAGTTCATATATAATGGGTATGAAAAATTTATCCTTAACTGTAGCTGAGTTTAAGACTCGATAATCGATACAAAATCTCCATGTATTATCTAGATCACCATAGCCTCAAATACCTATTGGAGCAGAGAATTTTCACTCTTTCTCAGCAAAAATGGTTAGCTAAGTTGTTGGGTTTTGATTACGAAATTGTATATATAGTGGGGAAGGAGAACTTGGTGGCTAATGCATTGTCCAGACTGAATGAAGGCCAGGATTATGTTTGTCCCATAGAACAGTAGAGGAATAACCCAGTAAGCTTGAATGCCATTTCAATGCTGCAACAAAGTTGGGTGAAAGAATTGAAGGACAGTGTGTCAAAGGATTTAGAATTACAAAATATTATACAAGAATGATTTTTTCATCCTCTGAAATGTCTTGGTTATCCCTAAATGACCTCCAACAGCAGAATTATGGAATTCTTGCAAAATTTTGCTTCTCAGAGCTGCATCCTTTCCCACTACCAATATTCCTTTATAAGTCAGTAGGCCATTTTTCCATGCATACCGAGGGATTTGGTGATTATCTCGTAACAGTTCTTGTATAATATTTTGTAATTCCAAATCCTTTGACACACTGTCCAGTCTTCATTCTCTGACAAGTATCACATTGACTGATATGGGTATAAATTTCCTTCTTCATGCCTTTACAGTAAAAAGATTTTTTCATCCTCTGGAATGCCTTGGTTATCCCTGAATGACCTCCAACATCAGAATTATGAAATTCTTGCAAAATTTTGCTTGATAACCCAGTAAGTTTGAATGCCATTTCAAGGCTGCAACAAAGTTGGGAGGAAGAATTGAAGGACAGTGTGTCAAAGGATTTGGAATTACAAAATATTATACAAGAACTGCTACGAGATAATCACCAAATCCCTGGGTATGCATGAAAAAATGGCTTGCTGACTTATAAAGGCAGAGTGTTCCTTTGAAAAGACAAAGATAGATTATTTGGATCACATGATTAGTGCTAATGGAGTAGCTGCTGATCCAACCAAGATCCATTGTATGAGGCAATGGCTTGTGCCAACCAACATAAAAGCCCTCAGAGGATTTCTGGGTCTAACAGGGTACTTTAGGAGGTTTATCCAAGATTATGGAAAAATTTGTCAACCCCTTACAGACTTATTAAAAAATGACTCTTTTCGATGGAGTCAACAAGCTGAAGCAGCTTTCATCAAATTCAAGGACTTGATGACCCACACTCCAGTTTTGGCACTACCAGACTACAGTAGAGAATTTGTGGTTGAGTGTGGTGCCTCTGGGAATGGCATAGGGGCTGTTCTCATGCAAGGGGGAAAACCAGTAGCTTTTATGAGTAAATCCTTATCACCCAAAAATCAGGCCTTGTCCACCTATGAGAAAGAACTACAGGCTGTGGTAACAGCAGTACAAAGGTGGAGACATTATTTGATGGGTCGACATTTTATAATCAAAACAGATCACCATAGCCGCAAATACCTATTGGAGCAGAGAGTTTCCACTGGCGCCACATAATTCATCAAGAAGTTCATCTATAATGGGTATGGGAAATTTATCCTTAACTGTGGCTGAGTTTGAGGCTCGGTAATCCATACAAAATTTCCTATGTATTATCTTTTTTTTTTACTAACAGAACTGGGGAAGAAAATGGGCTGGTACTAGGCCTTATAATGCCAGTAGACAGCATTATACAATTCCTAACAAAAAAGGACGAAAAGAAGACTGCAAGATTCCCATTGATATGACCAAAAGGTCCCAAAAAATCCCACCCATAATCAAGAGTCTAGATTATTGTTCCACTTGGTGACCCCACAGTCCCCTGTCTGTGAACTGACCACTCATGTAGACATTTCATCGAACAGCTTATCGCCTGTCAGACCTAACCATCTACACGATCAAACTAGCATAAAAAGAACAAATAGTTTTGCCTTTTGTGAAATATTTCGGTGGATAACTACGAACCAAAATAAGTAAGGAACATGCAAAAATGGAGGCACATACCACCAAGACTGGCACGGACAAAACTACGAACTCGAAAAAGGAAATTGGATTCACTCAAAAACCTTCCTGCAAAGTTACGCCAAATCTTCCCAAAACCACCTTCGTTCCTGGGAACGTAACGGTTAGTGCCGGCGGGTGAAAAGGGTTCGGCGGCCTCGGCGTGTCGGAAAATAGTTCCGCGGACAGAGGCGCGGCTTCTCGGTGGAACTAACCGTCCCGCTTTTGCTACATGGGTCGCGAAACTCGGTTCGTACGGGACAATCCGAGTAGAGCGGTTATCTGGTTAAGCCTGTGTTTGAGGTTTTTATTCGGAGTTCTTTTTTTTTTTTTTTTTGTTGTTGTTATTTCTGAATATTTTTACATTTTGATTAAAAAAATTTAATTTCCTTGTGATAAGATACTTCTGTAGAGCCTGTCACTTACGATCATGTTTGAAAACAATTCAGTAAAAAATTTAAAAAAAAACAAAAAAAAAAGAAAAAAAGCATGTTAAGTTGGTTTTTTCGTCTTTTATGAATTTTTTTAATTTATAATTAAAAAAATTACTTTTTTACTCATTCGTGGCGAAAAAAATTTAAAAAGTACACTCACTAATTAAATAACCCAATAAATTTTATTTTTAAATATTACAAAAATAATAGACATATATACCCTTTATATATATGCAATATGCTATATATATAAACACTACATATATACTTTTCTTTTTACGTGATTTTGAATTTCAAATGACTATTATTTACGTTAATAGATCTCGTGTGAACATTGTGTACTCACACATAGCGATGAAAATATTTTAGTTTTCAGTTAACGTAAATTTTTATTCACGTTATTAATGTGAATTTTAGCTCACAGTTCTCATTACGCAATATACTTAATGTCTTGATTATGTTATGATGTTATTGGTGTGAACCACTTTGTTGAATAAAAAATAATGTTAGCATTTCGCACAATATCTTAATAATGTTTGCATTTTATCTTTATAAATATTTGTTGATATTCTATTTAAGTAAAAGTGAATTTTTAACAGCTAAAATAATAAAGGTAGAATTTCACATTATTAATGTGAATTTTTGTTCTAGTTCTCATTACATATTGCACTTATTATTTTTATCATGGTACAATATTTTATATATTAGAAACTTACATATAATAAAAAATGAGTTTTTCATTTTGAAATATAATAATAAGAACACTACGAAACTATCGTAGTGCGAAATGATAACTGACACAGTAATTTCATACAAATACTGTGACATGATATTGTAATGCGGATATAGCAATAATAACATAGTGTCTTATTATATAATAATAAGAACTTTATGAGAATATAGTGTACCCATACATAACGATGGACATATTTTTTATTCCGACAAAAATATGATACGTCATCATATCCAAATGAGAATATATGAATAATTACATAATATTTCAATTTATATTAATGAGAACTTATATTATTTGTGAACCATCAACAATGAAAACATAACGAGAACATAAAATTTCACTACATAATAACTAAAACAATATAATAAAATTATCATTTTATTAGGAAAATGAAAATTTCTCATTTTATTTTTTAGAAAATCTCATATTCGATATGGGTCTTATTTTATAGATTTATACGAGAATTTTCTAAAAAAATATTATTAAATATAAATACAATACTGAAAGTTATATAATTTTAAAATTTATAAAATATAAAATAATTGCATAAAAGAAATTTCTCTCTCTCTCTCTCTCTCTCTCTCTCTCTCTCTCTCTCTCTCTCTCTCTTCCTTATTTTCTTTTATCATTAAGGGCACTTTTAAAAAATGACAAGCAAAAATAATTTATTGGAATATAAGTTTTTTGGTGGAACTTATCCCTAAATAGCTCAATGAAATGAGATTTGTGGCAAGAGTTCTAAAAAAATACTTATAAATTGTAGTAAAAATTATAAGTATTTGGAAAAATTTAATTTATAACTAAAATTAATATTAAAATGTTAAAAGTTAATAGCAGTAATATTCCCAAACACCCAAATTATCTTTATTTTTACTTAAAAACAATTTTGCTTTATAAAAAGTTTGAATTTAATTTGCACTAATCGATTCGAGAAAAAAATCACACAAGCAAACCAACACAAAGCAAAAAGGCACACAATTTTAACATGAAAAAAATCCAAATAAGAGTAAAAATCACGAGACTTATCCAAGTCTAGATAAACAAGCACTATTATAAAAAAAATTGGTTACAAGAGTTCTTGTAACGTACAGTTGAATCCACAACAAATAAAAGTAATCATACTCTTGTCGAATTCACGAACACCAAATCGTGCTTGTTTGTTGCTTGAATTCTTCATCGGTCTTCACCACTTGAGAATCTACTCAAGTTCTAATTGAAAGAGGAAGGAAATTTGCACTTCATGATCTTCGGTAGACTTTTGAAAAGTCAATGATTCATCAAATAATGATCCAAAAACGTTTTTTTGTATGCACATGCTCCAAATCTCTAGTTTTCTAATCTAAACGCAGTGCACCAAACCTTACTTGAAATTAAAAGGGTTGTGGGAAACAGACCAATCGATCGGCAGTTAGATCGATCGATCGGTGGGTTGTTCCATAGCGAGCAATCCATCAGTCAATCTTCAACAAGTTGCAATACTTATGTAGACCGATCGAGTGGTTTTTGACTGATCGAGTGGTCCTTGGTCAGTTGCTGTATTTTGAAGTCCTTAGAGAATTTTTAATCAAACTCACAAGACAAGTGCCATAATATTAATGAATCAAGAAACAAAGCATTTTATCAGAGATCTATCAAACGAAAATAAGATTTTAAACTCTAACAATCTCCCCTAATTCTATGACAAAACTATGATAGTCATAGCCATATATGCAATTCAATTCATTTCACAAGCTAGGAAGAATCCATAGTCATATATCCAATTAAATTCATTTGACAAGCAATGAAGAAATGTTAAAAACATGCTAGTTATTATATATAAAAAACACACAAGTTGGAGATGTCTTTTATAATTTTTATTTTTAGAAAAATGAATGTAATTTAATATTTTTATCATTTGTATTGTCTTTTAAAATAGTAAAAATGTTAAAAAGATAAACTTTAGCCTATGTTTGGACTAACTTTTTGTAGATTTTTTAATTTTTTGACTTTTTTGTAAAAAAATAAATGTAAAAATATGTAGAAAAAGCAAACCGAGACCAAACAAGCAAGCATTTCTGGAGGCTTTTAAGCAAAAAAGCTCCAAAAAAAGTTAATTCAAACAAAGACTAAAAATTCTTAACATCACAAAATAATTCATGACCCACGCATAATACATTGACACAACTGCTAATATATTGATAATTGTAGATAGTTATCTTACTTAAAAGGACAGTAGTTATTGTAGAGGATCGGGATAGGGATCCACTGGTCCCGTCCAAACTGGCTATGACGTCAAAGGAGTATCCCACATGTACGCCTACACAAGAAAGAATGAGATGTTCGCCGGTGGCTTTATACCGGTGGACCATCCGACGATCAAGTCAGACAAATGAATTTTAGAGAGAAGAAAGAGCCTGAGAGCTAATTTCAGAAGAGTCTTGGCTTAGTAAAAAAGAATGTACCTTTGTCTTCCAATTTGGTGGCCATTTATAGGGAAAATATACTTCACCCGTTTGTGGAGTCTGACCCGACCCGGGCAAGTCGAGTTGTACCTCTTCTCTCGAATCAATGCATAGCAATTAATGTCTTGATGGTGACTTATCAATGTCATTATTGAATATCTCTACAAGATATCTCTGCAAATGCCTTTTGTCATGTCTAAACTGCAGGCCTAATTTGGGCTATGGCTAAGCTATCCCTATTTGACAACTTTATCCATAAGTTGGCCTATTTATTACTAATCTCTCATCATGGTACTATTTCTCGGATATGTGCACCGCGGGACATGATCTTCAACGTCATCCATCTAGCTCGACCCTGGGATCAAGCATCTTGCCTTGCTTGGCTATTAATGCCGAACATTCCTCTAGAGGTTCCGAACACCAATTCTTCGGGATATAGGAGCCGAACTCCCGTTGAGCTCGGGCCTTACGCCTTGAAGTCCCCTAGAGCTCAGGTACACCGCCGTATAGCTCGGCCCGTTGCTCGAGATGATGTGGACATGTCGAGGATCGTCCCGTGCTGATGTAGACTGCTGCGTTGTACGGCCTTCCACGTGTGCTCCACGTGGCTTAGGTCGGAACTTGATCCCCCTCAATTTCCCTCGTCATCTAGTTGTTGCTCAGAAACTCGAGCAGCTAGAAGATGATATGATGCCCTTGCTCAATTTATTACTTTGCCCTTTGGTCGGGAGGCTTGTTGAGCAAGCATCGCTGACGTACTATCCCTTAGATGTCTTTTCTGCCACGTGTTGAGTTCCTACCGGCTCTGCAGCGCATTGAATGCGTGCATTGAATGCGTACGGCATTAGCTGTACCTTGGGTATTAGAACGTCACTGGAATGTCGTCATCATATCAATAAATGTCAATCATTTGGCTTAATGATGGTGAAATTTGCTCGAAATTTCTAGCTCGATCAAACATTTTGCTCGGGATCCTTAATCTGACGATGGATATTACTCGGTTCCTTAGTCCGAACACTAGTACTACGAACTCAACCGCCGTGAGCTGTTCGGAGTGATCTGCTTGGGAGACACATGCCATATGTGTTTAATGCGCATTAAATGCACACGGCGCACGTCAAAGGACGCGCCATAACTGCTGCCTCTTGGCGCTTCATTTGAACGTTCAAAGGAAGTTATAAAAGGGGAAGGGGACTCCCTCTTCCTCCTTTTTACGAGCTTCCTTCACCTTTAGAACTCAGGCGATTTTCGGCTACCTTCCGGCGACTACAACTTGTGTAACTTCTGGCGAATCTCAAGCTTTTTCAGAGCTTTTCAGGGTTTTTCTTTCTCTGGTTAGCATCTTTTTTTCTGTTTTTTCATCTTCTCTTATGAAAATATTGGCTAGCACTGCCATAATGGCGTTAGGCCTACTGGCCTACGTCCCCAAATACCTTGGCACTGCCGCCGCCGCAGGTAGTGGCAGTGTTGCTGGGAAATAACCTGCAGTTATATACGTGTATCTAAGATCTTCTGCCATTTTTTTTGTAAGAAATGGGGCGTCTCGCGCGGTATGTTGACACATCAGAGGCATTGACCGAGCTTCGCCGAGCTCGGTCCATCCCTGATGACGTTAGCATCTGTCAGGCCACTGGTTAGGAGATCGTTACAACAGGGGAACCCGGGGGGGTCATTTTTCCCCTTGTGGCTCTGCTGGAGTCGAGGGTTGAATTCCCCCACCCGAACATTATAAGGGAGGCCCTCTCCTTCTATCGGTTGTGCCCGACGCAGCTGACCCTCAATTTTTTCTCCATATTGATGGGTGTAGCACCATTGAACTGCTACATGGGCATCAATCTTGGTGTTCGAGAGCTTCAATATTGCTACACCATCTTCGAGACCGCCAGGGGCCTGAGCAAATACTACCTCAAAGCCAAAGAGAATCGCACTATTGTGCTGGAACTCAAGAACTTCCATAAGGGTGACCACCTGGAAGATTTTGTTGTGATGGGAGGAAACTGGCAGTTCGAGCCTGGAGTTCACGATCCCCAGGCTCGGCTTTGTCCGACCAGACCAGGATCCCCAGGTACCTGAGCTCATTTCCCTCGAGAACCTGAGGAGAGTGCTCAACTAGGATCACGAAGTGCGTCGCTTGTCAAGGCTATTCAATGGGATCCTAGTACGACCAGAAGAACTCAGACGTCGCATAAATCTCGCTGAAGAAAATCAAGCCAATGACTCCCATAATCAGGTTGCCCCGAGCACAGGAGCCTCGGCGTCAAGAACTATCTCTAGACCCACTTCTAGCTCTACAAGCTGAGCAGTCCTTGATGCCATCGAGATGTCGTAGAGGAACCTGTTCGATTTACTCGGAGGAGTTCCTGGGCTTACAGCTTCATCCCAACCAGCCAGAGCTACCTCCTCCCAACCAGCAGCGCCGGCCACAAGTGCTCCTGTTGCACATCGAGCTCCCGTTCCTACGCCCGCTCGAGCGTCCAGAAAAAGGGGAACTTCTTCCGAGGTGCCAGAACAAGAGATGAGGCGCAGAATTGAGGCACCCTCTCCATCTGTGCAGACCCGAACTAGGGGATCCGAGCTACCCTCCGAGCCTCCGCCCGATGAACCACTTGTCTTCGCTCCTGCTCACCATGGTAACCTTCTAACTGCTCAAGACTCCGTGCATGAGAGCCACCATGTGGCATGGGCGTTGGCAAATAGCCTCTGTCTTCTCAAGGATAAGGCTGCTTATGCGGCCATCTCCAGCGCCGCGCTGTCCAAGAAGGCCGCACAGCACCTGATTGTTGTAAGAATTTAATCCCGAACTATCCTTATCATTTGCATATCACGTTTATCTTATGTCATGTTTCTCTTTTCATTTCCTTTGCCAAGCAGGGGCTTCAGATGGGAATGGAGGCCGCCGACCAGTGCAACCATCTGCAGGAGAAGCACGACCTCCTGCACGTCGAAGCCCTTAAGCTTCGAGAGGATGTGAAAGTCCTTTAAGCATAGGTCGGCGAAGCCTGTGCTGCCAAGGAAGAAGCTGAGCTCCGAGCCACTAAGGCATTGGACACGGTGAAGGACCAAGAGGCCAATCTCGCCTCGGTTATTGGCCAACTGGACGAGTCTTCTAGGGCTTGGATGGCCCTCGAGTCGGAAAATGACAAGCTCAAAGCTAAAGTTGCCAGGGTAACGAAAGAACGATACGACGAGGGATTCGATAAGGCAGGGGAAGTGTATGCTACACATGTGATGAGCATGCAGAATCCCATCTTCAAGATGGGATGGGATGCAGCTCTAGCCGCCGCCAAGGTCGGACCCGAGTCCGATCTCCGTAGAGTGATCCCGTAGATGCAACCAACAGTGTCATTTCCTGACCAGCTCGCGCACCTGATCGGGGTTGCCAATCCTCATGGCCCGGTGGTGGAAGCTGACCCGATCACAATGGTCAAGGTTCCTCCCCTCCTCCTGATCAGACAGACACTGAGCTGCCACCTCCACCACCTCCACCACCACCCGAGCTCTTAACCGACAACACGGACGGTGACACAAAATTCGAAGAGCTCGACCCTCTGTGGCCCGAACGCTCGAGCTCACCTGCGAACGTCACGATCGATCTGACCACGATGGATGAGGAGGCTCGCGGGGAAGTTGCTGAGGCTCTTGAGGAAGTTCCTGATCAGGCTGTCGCTGAGGAAGGGCAAGCTTAGTTCTTTCTTTGTTTCATTTTTCATTTTTCTTTTTCAACTTGCATTGCACGGCCTTGTCTTTCTTGTGAGGTCGACAGGCACCAGTTCTGTACTCCCCTTTTTTTTATTAATGAAAAAAGTTTTTCTGTTTGTTGTCTTGCAGCTGTTATTCTTGTACTTGTCTTCCCTTTGCTTCTTTGTATACAAGTATATGAAGCTCGGGCAGTCTAACATGCTGAGATTATATCGAGCTAAGATGCCTAACAACTTAACAAGATCGACCGAGCATCTCCAATATATTCTGGTTGTACAGTGCGTATAACTGAGCAAGACCACTTGTTAACATAGGAATTAAGTGTAGAAGTTCTAAAATTACCAAGTCATTAGAGCTCAACTCGCGAATCGTTGTTCATCCGATGAGGACGGGCATTTCTGCCCGAGCTAGAGCTGAGCTCATTTTTATACCCAGTTCGCATTGTGATGATACTTGAACGCTTTTGGCAAACATCGAGATGTAGGAATCTTAAAATCACCATGTAATCACTTTTATAAATTTGTTGCACGGCTATCTGAGCTCGAACAATTTTAGCCGAGCAGGGACCTTGCTCGTTTCTTGTGCCCGTTTGTGGGTCTTTGGGATTGCTGAGCTTAACGACACCATTAGCCTTCGTAAGCTAACGCACTTAGGCCATTCAACTATAGGGATTTGATATAGAAGTCTAAAAATTTTCCAAGTCATTCAAGCTCGATTTGGACTTTAATGTTCGTCCGATTTGGACAGCTCTAGCCGAGCTAAGTGCCGATTGACGGGTCTTAACGCTTGGCCGGACTGAGGATGCCTAGGCTAGCTGGGATTTTCTTTCCCGGTTGACTGGTTATTACCTGGGGCTTTTGGTGCCTAGCCTAGCTAGGGCTTTCTTGCCCTGGCGTGGCTCGAGGCCACCGGGACTTTGGATGCCTAGCTCAGCTAGGGCTTTCATGCCCTGGCGTCGCTCGAGGCCACCAAAACTTTTGGTGCCTAGCCGAGTTAGGGATTTCTTGCCCTGGCGTGGCTCGAGGCCACTGAGACTTTTGGTGGTTAGTCGAGCCAGGGCTTTCTGCGACGTCTTTAATCATGCATAAACTGTCAAAAAATTCTTTTTATTCGTTGTCCCGAACAAATGTACATCGCAGACTTCAATGATAAAATTTTCTTAAATTCTGTGCATTCCATGGCCTTGGGATCTGCTTTCCTTCCATATCTTCGAGTCTGTACGCTTTCGTGTCAGCAACTGACGTAACCTTGTATGGACCCTCCCAGGTCGGACCTAGCTTGCCATCAATGAGGTCCTTTTTATTAAGGAAGACCTTTCTGAGGACCAGCTCGTCGACTTGGAAGCTCCTCTGAATCACCCGTCTGTTATAGAACTTTGCAAGTTGTTGTTGGTAGGATGCCAGCTTGACGAGAGCTTGCTCTCTTCTTTCCTCGGCCAAGTCTAAATCTTAAGCGATGCTGAGATCGTTATTCTTGGACTCAAATGCTTCAGTTCTAATAGTAGGCACACCGACCTCCAAAAGGATAACTGCATCTAAGCCATAGGACATGGCAAATGACGTTTCCCTAGTAGAACTCCTAGGGGCTGTTCGGTAGGCCCACAGCACGGAGGGGAGTTCGTCTGCCCATTTTCCTTTGGACTTTTCTAATCTTCTCTTCAGCCCTGAAAGAAGTGTCTTGTTCGAGATTTCTGCTTAACCATTGCTCTAGGGAAACGAGGGCGTTGAGAAGTGAATCTTTATGCCCAGGCCCGAGCAGAACGTCTTAAACAGATTGCTGTCGAATTGCTTCCCGTTATTTGCAACAATGGCACGTGAAATATCAAATCTGGTGATGATATTCTTCTACAAAAACTTCTTCGCGTCCACGTCTCTGATGTTGGCCAAGGGCTCAGCTTCTACCCGTTTGGAAAAATAATCTGTAGCTACAATTAGAAACTTTATGTTACCGGGTGCCTTAGGTAATGGCCCGACAATATCCAGTCCCCATTGAGCAAAAGGCCATGGGCTGGTGATCAAGCTGAGTTCCTCGGCTGGCTGTCTGTGCAAGGGAGCAAATCGCTTGCACTTCTCACACTTTTGCGAATATAGCTGGGAATCTTTTTCCAAGTAGGGCCACCAGTAGCCTTGGCTCATTGCTCGATGCGCCATAGATCTTTTCCCAGTGTGGCCCCCGTATATCCCTTCATGAAGTTCGAACAGAAAGTTTTGTACTCTGGTCGGATGAACACATAGTAGATATGGCCCTACGAAAGATCTTCTGTAGAGCTAACCCTTGGGAGATAGCAAAAAACGCGCAGATTTATGTCTCATCTTGTACGCTTCTTTCTAGTCCTCTGGAAGCTGGCCATTGCTGAGGAAACTGACGAAATGGTCCATCCAGCTCGGCTCCTGGTCTTCTTCAATAGCACATACTTGCCGAGTAGTAGTGTCAATACTCGAGCTCTCCTGCTTCTGTACATCCACTGTTCTCTTTCGCCCGAGCTCAGTTGCAGAGGCCAGGACTGTCAGAGCGTCGGCATGAGAGTTTCCTTCTCGGCTAAGCTGCTCAATCTGTACTTCTTCGAAACCTTTGATCAGCTCGAGAGCAAT
The DNA here is from genome assembly GCA_034768845.1 of Heliamphora exappendiculata. NCBI lineage: Eukaryota > Viridiplantae > Streptophyta > Magnoliopsida > Ericales > Sarraceniaceae > Heliamphora > Heliamphora exappendiculata. Next base: position 6,427 of record JAOTRH010024169.1, on the reverse strand, counting down.
AGATAGGTAGGTAGCAATCCTATCATCCCTGACATTATACTGCCCAGTCATCTGGTTGACCACTAACTCTGAATCACAAAAACTTTTAATTTTCTGATGCCTAGGAGCTCGGCACTCCTAAGCCCTACGAGTAGTGCTTCATACTCGGCTTCATTATTGGAGGCTGGGAATCCCAACCTTATTGAGTGTTCTATCACTGATCCGTCAGGAGAAATGATGACCACTCCTGCTCCGGAGCCCTTCTGATTTGAAGCACCATCGGTGAATAGCCTCCACGCTTGTAGTATGGTTGATTCGGACTTGGCGTTGGATGCCCCATTTTCTTCTCCATCTCTTTTCTCTGTTCGGTCATCCTTCCCCCCAGCTCGGGCTCGAGTGGGGTTGAGTCCGAGCTGTACTATGTGCTCGTCTTAGAGAATTCAGCAATAAAATTTGCGAGGATCTGACCTTTGATTGCTGTTCTTGGTCGGAATTCAATGTCGTATTCTCGGAGCTCCACTCCCCACTTGGCAATCCTTCTAGATAGATCCGCTCGGCGTAGCAAGGCTTTGAGAGCGTGTGCAGTTAGAACAATGATCTTGTGGGCCTAAAAATACTGTGCCAGCTTTCGAGATGCCATGACTAAAACTAGTGCTAGCTTCTCCAAAGGCAAGTATCTGGTCTCGGCATCGAGGAAGGTGTGGCTGACATAGTAGATCGAGAGCTGTTCGATAACATCAATTCTTAGCAGGACGGCACTAGCCGCATCTTTCGGACACTATAAGATACATGTATAGCTCATCCCCTAACAAGGGCTTAGAGAGAAGAGGAGCCAAGGTTAGGTACTCCTTCAAATTTTGGAGCACCTGATCACACTCCTCCCCCCAGACAAAATTCTTCCCCTTTTTCAACAATTGAAAGAAATGATGACACTTATCTGATGATCGATTGATGAATCAATTTAGTGCCGCTGCCATTTCAGCCAATTGTTATATCTTTCAAATAGTTCTTAGTGGCTGTATGTTCTGTACTGCAACTATCTAGTCACGATCAACTTCAATCCCTCTTCTGCTGATCAGGTGAATTTGCCCGATTGCACACTGAACGCACACTTTGATGCATTAAGCCTGAGTTTATAGGACTTCAGTACTTCAAACACGCTACTCAGATCGGCCAAATGGTCTCGTTCGTGCTCAGTTTTCACCATCATATCATCGATGTAAACCTCAATCCTCCGACCTAACATTGGTTGAATATCTTGGTCACCAACCTCTAATAAGTTGCCCCAACATTCTTCAGGCCGAATGGCATAACTTTATAGCAATAAAGACCTCGGGGAGTGATGAAGCTGGTCTTCTCTTGATCATCCGTGCTCAAAGCAATATGGTGGTAACCCTTGTATGCATCTAAGAAGCTCATGGTTCTGTACCTGGCCACCGAGTCCACCAGCTGGTCAATTTTGGGAAGTGGGAAGGAATCTTTGGGACAGGCTCTGTTCAAGTCAGTGAAATCAACACAGACCCTCGACTTCCCATTTTTCTTCTTCACCACCACAGTGTTAGACATCCACTGCGGGTACTGCTCCTCTCTAATCGCTCCTGCCTCGAGCAACTTTTCAACTTCCTCGGCAACGGCCTCTGAGTGCTGAACGGAAGATCTCCGTCCATGCTGAATAACTGGCTTGTGAGTGGGGTTGACATTCAGCTTATGCTCCATTACCTCGGGATTGATGCTCGGCATCTCGTAAGAAGTCCAAGCGAAGACCTCAACATTTAACCTAAGAAAGGTCACTAGAGAGGACTCATCTTGCTCGCCCATATGGGTGCCGAGCAGGAAGAACCGATCAGGGTCTTCTTCATTCAACATGACCTTCTTTAGTGGCTCCACCACCTTCTCTGCTGGTGCTTTCCTGACGTCGTCGAGGAGTGGCCTGTTTTGTACTTCCACCACACACATCTGTTCGTCGCCGGAGGAGCCTTCTTTACCACGGACGGCGGCCATAAAACACTGCCTGGCCTCTGCCTGATCTCCCCTGATACACTGTACACCCCTTTGGGTTGGGAACTTCAGGACTTGATGGTAGGGTGAATGGATGGCTTTGAGCTGATGAAGCCAGGTCCTTCCCATTATAGCATTATAAGGCAACGGGACGTCCACCACCAAGAATTCAATGCTCCTGATCTCAGAGCTCGCCCTGACTGGTAGCGTGATTCTTCCCATTGGTAGGGTGGGCTGACCATTAAACCCGACGTGTGGGGTATGGAATTTCTGCAAGTCCACTTTCATGAGCCCCAATTTGTAGAAGAGGTCGGCGTACATTACCTCAACCGAGCTCCCTTAGTCGACCAGGATACGGTTTACGTCATACCTCCCAATCCAAAGGGTTATAACGAGCGCGTCGTTGTAAGGGTGCTCAACCCCCTCTAGGTCGGCATTGGTGAAAGTCAAATCTCTAGCTAGGAACTCATTGCTCGGATACTACCTTCTACTCGACTCACCGTGCTCGAGCTGGGCCCGCATAATCTCACGATGTGCCCTTTTTTGGCCTTGACCCCTTGCTCCATTCACTGTCTCTGGCCCAAGGGCTGCATGAATGACGTTAATAACTCCTACAGGCTCATCTACCCCTCTATCTTGTTCGGTCTTAACATGCTGTTCGATTCGGGTCTTCTCCTTGTCTTTATATTGTCTGAGATTTCCTGCCTTGACTTCCTCCTCCAAGAACCTTTTAAATGTTCGGCAACGGTCACTGTAGTGCCCGTGCTCCCTATGGTAAGCACGTTGTTTCTTCTCATCCCGTTTGCTCGGGTCCGTAAACATCTTGGGCGGCTAGACAAGCCATTGCTTATCTTTGATTTGGTTGAGAAGCTTGTGGATAGGCTCCTTAAACACTGTGTTCGCCACCTCATACACCTCGTTCGGCTTCTGGCGCTTTTTTTCCCGATCTGGCCTCTTCTTGGCCCTCTTATCTTCCTTTTTCTCCGCTCGGTCAACCTTCGGCACTTCCCGGGCTGGGGCTTCATTGCTCACACCTCCAATGTCTTCCTCCACCTTAGAGTGCTGTTCAATTCTCAATATCGGCTCAGCCATGCTCTGAGCACGCATCTTGGTCAGCGAATGCCTCAACTTGTGGATTTTCTCCAACCCGAGCTTGAAGGAGGCATTGGCGAGCTGCTCGTTGCAGTCATCCATATCATTGAAGGTCTCCTAGTATCGCCGAGCATATGACCTTAGGCTTTCGTTCTCGGCCTTCCTTAATTCAAGCAAGGAATCAATTTCCTTTGGATGACGGCTGTTTGTAACGAACCTCGCTGCGAATAGCTTGGCGAGTTGTCTCCAGCTTCCTACCGACCCAACTGGGAGCTTGTCAAACCAACGCAAGGCCACCTCGCCCAAGCTAGACGGAAACATCCTGCACATTAAAGCGTCATTTTCGCTCCAAAGAGCCATCATTTGTCTGTAGTGTCGGATATGACCCATAGGGTCAGTCTTCCCATCGTAAAGGTTGAATTTGGGGGTTTGAAACTTCATGGGGAGATCTGCCCCGTCCACCTCCCTTGTAAAAGGGGAGGATGATTTCTGCTCTAGGGGCCTCCGTGCCACGTCTTAAGCCGATCTCCCCGTGGTTGGCTGTAGTCTCCCCTTGAGCTGGAGGTTCAACCATTGCTTTAGCTCTTCTTTCTCCCCCACACGCCCGAGGTCTTGACCAGCCAGCTGTTTCTACTCACTACGGTGCTCCACTAGCTCATTGGTGTTGCTGGAGGTCTGGGTTTGCCCCTGTTTATTTCTTTTGGAGCCCAAGACGCGGCTCCTCTGAGGGTCCTCATCATGCCGAGGATTCCTTGCAGGGCTACGGCTCTCCCGAGGTTGAACAATGCTCCTCCTATCATCTCGGTTGGACTTATCACGCCGGTTGAATCTCACGCGAGATCGCTCATGCTCGGGACTGATTGCTGGCGAACGCTGCTGGTTCCCCATTTTGTGGAGCTCTTGTTGGAGTTTGTCCAGCGGCTCGTCCCTTTTGTTCAGCTCGTCTTGATACCTCTCCAAGACTTGCTGCAGATTGAAACGTGGGGGGTAAACTCCTGCAGAAGGTGTTATGTCGTTTGAACCCCCAACCTGGGTCCGTTCTCTCCTTCGGCTAAGGTTAGCTCCACCAACGTGAACTTCAGAGGCCACTGGGTGTCCCCTCCTTTGATGTGTTGCATCTTATGCTTCTGCGCGTGGTGCACACGGATCTCTCAGCTCTTCATGGTCGTGGTTCCCCCGACTAGCCATGGAGGTGTTCTAGGAAATTCCCACAGACGGGGCCAAATTGTAAAGGATCAGGATAGGGATCTACTAGTCCCATCCAAGCTGGCTGTGACGTTAGAGGAGTATGCCACGTATACGCTTGCACAAGAAATTGGTGGGATGCCCGCCGGTGGCTTTGTACCAGTGGGCCCTCCGACGATAAAGTCAGACAAAGGGGTTTTAGAGAGAAGAAAGAGCTTTAGAGTTAATTTCAACAGAATCTTGGCTTAGTAAAAGAGAGTGTACCTTTGTCTTCCAATTTGGTGGCCATTTATAGAGAAAAATATACTTGACCCATTTTTGGAGTCTGACCCGACCCGGGTAGGTCGGGTTATACCTCTTCTCTCGAATCAATGCATAGCAATTAATGTATTGATGGTGACTTATTAATGTAATCATTGAATATCTCTACAAGATATCTCTGTAAATGCCTTTTGTCATGTCTAAACTGCAGGCCAAATTTGGGCTAGAGCTAAGCTATCCCTGTTTGACAACTTTATTCCTGAGTTGGCCTATTTATTACTAATGTCTCTTCATCGTACCACTTCTTGGATATGTGCACTGCGGGACACGATCTTTAATGTTATCCATCCAGCTCGGCCCAGGGATTAGGCGTCTTGCTTTGCTTGGCTATTAATGCCTAACATTCCTCGTAGAGGTTCCGAACACCAGTTCTTCGGGATATAGGAGCCGACCTCCCGTTGAGCTCAGGCCTTACGCCTTGAAGTCCTCTAGAGGTCGAGTACACCGTCGTATAGCTTGGCCCGTTGCTCGAGATGATGTAGACATGCTGAAGATCGTTCCGTGTTGATGTGAACTGCTGCGTTGTACGACCTTCCACGTATGCTCCACGTGGCTTAGGTCAGAACTTGATCCTTCTCAGTTATTATACATAAACATGATCGAATTAAATTGTATATCTATGCCTAATTACAGTTTCTTCTAACCCCAAACATATTCTTGGGATGAATAATAAGTAGTAGGCTTGTAACATCCCAAATTTCATAATTATTTTGTAATAAAATCAAATTAATAGTTTATTTGTAAAGAAATAATACGCATATATATATATATATAGCAAATAGAGATAAACTTACAATTTTGAATTGAGATAATTGAATGGCCGTGATAATTGAGAATTTTTAGGGAAATGGAGTTATTACGAGATTTAAAAAATAATTCGAATAAATATACAAAGATTTATACCGAGAATAAAGACACTAGCTAGCTTAAATATATACATCATATATTTAATAAAATAAATTAATATTTTTTTGTACATATATGTATATATGGCCACAATTGACAACTAGCTTAAAAGCTGTTTTTTTAGTTTTTTTATGTTTTTAACCAAAATGTTAAATTTAGTTTAAACTTCAAAGTAAGTTCTTTGATAGCTTAGCTTTTAAGTTGACTTTTTTAAAATTAGTTGTTTGGGTGACAAGTTAATTTTTTTATTTTTTATTCAAATTGGACAATTTTACCATTCTATATATTTGATATTAACAATTATATGTAATTGGTAGTGGTAGTAAATTAGTTATGAATAAAGAGTATTAATGTATTATTGTATTTTAAAACTTGTAGGAGTTTAAATAGATTATTTTGAGAGTTTGTGTTTTGATTTGATTTTTTAATATTTTAGCATTTTAACTTTTTTGCCAAACAGGTAATCTTGAGTTTTTGACATTTTTAGCCAAAAAGCCAAAAATGTAGAATGGTAAAATTCTAGAACTGGGGAAGAGACATGACCTGGAGTCTCAGAAGACGAAGAGGCATGTATCGTCTTCTGAGACTCCAGAGCTCCCAGGCATGTATCTTGTATCACTCAGGGGAAGAGGATGGGGGAAGCTCACGGAAGGGGAAGAGACAGAGTCAGGTGCTCTGTTCTTCTCCTGGGAGCTCTGGAGTCTCAGAAGACGAAGAGGAAGAGACAGGGGAGAGGAAGAGATACAGCCTGAATTCAATTGCCATAAGTGTCAATTAAATTTCCTGTGCCTTCTCAACTCTCTGGGTCTCTTCTCCTCCTTCCTCTGTGGCTATATATTGATCCTTTCCCTCTGAGAGATACACGACAACACACAAGACAGAACTGAGAAAAACAGAGCAAGTCTGAAATCTCAATACAGAGAGGTGAGAAAGCTGAGATACAATC